>LBNU01028844.1:180999-215204 GCA_014162995.1 Artemisia annua | reverse complement strand
CGGTCTATAAAAACGTGTGTGTAAAAACCGTGCATAAAAATGTGCTGTATAAAAAAACGTGGGTAAAAAACGGCCATAAAAACTGGTATACCAAATTATTGTATGAAAAATTCCGTATAAAATCATGGCATAAAAACGTGCCTACGCGAAAACGCAAAAAAACTGGCGAAAACATATAAAAACGTGTGTAGAACCGTGCATAAAAACGTGTGTATAAAAAACGTGTGTATAAAAACGTGAATAAAAATGTGTATACAAATGTGTGTATGAAAATCCGTATAAAAACATGCATAAAAACGTGTATAAAAATGTGTGTATAAAAATGTGTGCAAAAACGTGTAAAAAAAGTACATAAATTTTAAAATTTATAAAACTCTTCTAACTTGTTACTTTTTGTCATTGCATGTAGTCATGATAAACGATCGTTAGTCTAAAGGACTAACGTTGCAATGATAAACCTAACGACCGTTAGGTTAACCTGCTCCAGCAGGTGAATCAAGTCACCGCTACACACAATGGACGAATTTAGCAAGTTTAGTGACACATTGGGAAAAAAAAAGAAAGCTACATACAATGAGAAAAAGTGGCAAGTTGCATACATTTTCAGGTAATTTGCCCAAAGAAAAATCATAAGATGTTCATATTGCAGATTATAAAATTTAAGTCAGGATGTGAAATCTGTCTTGGACATCTTTGGACTAATGCTCGATTGAAACAAGAACCGGTTCCTGCTCAGAGAAGAACATGGGATCCCGGAATTACTCAATGTGACGTTTTGAAGCAACACCTTGAGGACAAGGTGTTTTTGGGGGGCGGGAGTATTGATACGATCCTGTATTATTATATTATTATTATTAATTATTTATTTTATTTAGTTTCCTTTTATTATATTTCTTGGTGAGAAAGTTAGGGCATTAGGTTAAGTCTATTATAAATAGGGTATTAGGATTGTAATTCTTATTATGAAGAATGAATGTCAAGTATTGATTTGTTAATCAATTGGGGGGCCGGTTTATCTCATTAATATAAACCATCGGGAGAGCTTATTCGACCTCTCGAACGTCGATTATCTATCTTTATTGTTCTCTTTATCTTATTATCGATCCGGTCCGTATCAGTATGGTGTGATATGATTACCACTCAATGAAACAACGACTAGTGCTCCACCTATAGCTTCCATATGAGGCCTCAACATTTCCTTAAGGAAATCTGTCTCATTAGTGGCATCAGTATTGAACTTCACCTGTAAAAACCAATTATAAATGATACGGAGTATAAATGATTCAA
Organism: Artemisia annua; assembly: GCA_014162995.1. Lineage (NCBI taxonomy): Eukaryota > Viridiplantae > Streptophyta > Magnoliopsida > Asterales > Asteraceae > Artemisia > Artemisia annua. The sequence continues at coordinate 213,917 of LBNU01028844.1, read as the reverse complement.
TTTACAAGCAAAGAAGCTGATGATGATGGGGAAAGGGTGTAAAAGAATTTCTACCTGACTATTGAATCTAACATTTCGAGTGAATGTATTACCATAGAGACAAATACTACTGATTTAGGAAACTGGTCCACTGTGTCAATGTATTAGGAATGTTCATGAAATAAGTAAATAAAATCAGCCTAAGGCTAAAACATGTTTCAGTGGACTCACCTTTAGTCTACTCTAATGTTTCAGGAAGTTCGGAATTTTATACTGTTGACAACACTCTTCATCAACTATATTTAGAATTTAATGCAGTGCCTCAGCAAATCAGCAATATCATCTTCTATTTGCAAGTTCATAAACAAATGCCACTGAATCATTATTAAAGCATTCAATCAACATTAAATAATAATAATAATAATAATAATAATAATAATAATAATAATCATAATAATAATAATAATAATAATAATAATAATAATAATAATAATAATAATAATAATAATCATAATCATAATCATAATCATAATAATAATAATAATAATAATAATAATAATAATAATAATAATAATAATAATAATAATAATAATAATAATAATAATAATAATAATAATAATAATAATAATAATAATAATAATAATAATAATAATAATAATAATAATAATAATAATAATAATAATAATAATAATAATAATAATAATAATAATAATAATAATAATAATAATAATAATAATAATAATAATAATAATAATAATAATAATAATAATAATAATAATAATAATAATAATAATAATAATAATAATAATAAAAAGAGAGAGAGAGAGAGATAGAGAGATCTAATCAAATTCAAACCTAAACATATGGCATAGTAAACTTCAACATGATCTCGATTTAATTGTTCTTTTAACTTCACAGGCAAAGTACAACTCAAACTACAACAGAAGCATGTACAATTCATATTCCAAATCACCATGAATAGAATAACACACCAGCTAAGCAATCAGATCAATTGCATCAACTTCCTTGTCCCGACAAACACTCTCACCCGACAGAACTGCACATCATATATACAAAACAACCAACAACTGAATATCCATGTGTTAGAACACCATCAGCTGTATACAAAAGCCAACATGGATCAACAAAGACCGAAATTGAGTCGTTACTAAAGCATTCTATACGACAAATAAGCATTACACTTCAACAGAATTATGACTTAATCAGTTAATCGTTCTTTTAACTTAAGTATTCAAAGTACAAATCAAGCTAGATCACAAGAATGTACGCTTCACATTCCACCGAACCAATAACACGTTGCCAATACAGCAACTAAATACTCAAATCAATTATATCAACCGAAACTATAACTCCCTTGTTCCAAGGCCTCGACCACTCCCACGAACAACTACATACTCGAATCAAATACATCAATTCAAGTCACTATGGATTAACAAAATAACGGATATAAATCATTACTATAGCATTCTATCAACATACGATAAATACACGGAAAATTCAACAGGACTATTATTTAATCGTTCTTTTAACTTAACGTATACAAACTACAATTCAAACTACATCAGAAGCATGTACACTTTACTTCATATTCCAAATTACCGCAAATACTAAAAACACAACAAAACTAAACAACACACAAACTAATCAAAATCAATTCAATTCAAACCATAACTCCCTCGACCCAACGCCTCACCACTCCCGCTACCAACAACCGACAACAACCCCCCTTCAACGGCCTCACTCTCATCCAAAAACAAATCATCCGGACACCTAAACGCGGAATGCAAACCAACAACCACCACAACCACAACCAACGCAACAAACACATTGACTCCCACACTCGTAAAACACAACACAACAGTCACAATACTCAACCCAACAAACATAACACGATCATCAACCACACGGCCGAAAACCGTAACATTGACATAATGACATCGTGCATAAAGTAAAAAAAACAACCACAAAACAAACAGAACTAAATAAAAAATCATTGATATGGGATGGTATATTAAGCTAAGGAATATAAGTAGCATTTAAAGCGTAAATGCGTAATTGGTTCTGAAATAGTTTAGGTTTTGACGTATTCGAGATACGACTTCGTGGTAAGTTTTTGGGGCCGATACCGAGGTGTAGTCAAAGAAGTAGCGCCATGGGCGGGGTTATGATAATTGGTGAGGTGAGTTGGTGATGAATGTGTATAGTGATTTGGTCGTGTTCGGATTTTGGACATTTGGAAGGCTACTGTTTGGGGTTACTGATTTGATTTTGGGGATTTAAATGAGACCTAGATTTTGGGGGCGACGGACAGGATTTGTGAAGGAGAGAGTGCCACACCGAGAATATAATTTTCTAAATTTCTTTCTTTTCTTGATACATATTCCAAATCACCGTGAATAGAAAATAACACAAGAGCTAAGCAATCAGATCAGTTGCATCAATCCAAGCTATAACTTCCTTGTCCTGACAAATCACTCTCACGAACAACCGAAAGCAAAGGCAGAACTGGACAACTTAGAGGAAGTGTCCTTGAGCTTGGGTATAAATATTCCTTTGGTCAAAGGTAGAACTGCATAACATATATACAGAACAAACAACAACTGAATATCCATGCGTAAGAACACTATCAGTTGCTTACAAAAGCCAGCATGGATCTGAAATTGAGTCATTACTAAAGCATTCTATACGACAAATAAGCAGTACACACTGTACACTTCAACAGAATCATGACTTCATCGTTCTTTTAACTTAAGTATATAAAGTACAAATCAAGCTACACCATAAGAATGTATACTTCACATTCCATAACAGCTAACAGAGAAAATATAATAATAATAATAATAATAATAATAATAATAATAATAATAATAATAATAATAATAATAATAATAATAATAATAATAATAATAATAATAATAATAAATAAATAAATAAATAAACACACACACACATACATTTTATATTACACTACACATATTCTCACTGAACCAATAACACACCGCAAATACAACAACTAAATACCTGAATCAAATGCATCATTTCAAACCATAATTCCCTCGTCCCAATGCCTCACCACTCCTAACAATAACTACGTACTCGAATTAAATACATCAATTCAAGCCAATATGAATTAACGAATAGTAGAAATGAATCATTACAATAGCATTGTACTTTCACATACGATAAATGCACGTAAAATTTAACAAGATCAAGATTTAATCGTTCTTTTAACTTCATGTATACAAAGTAAAATTCAAACTACATCAAAGCATGTACACTTCATTTGATATTCCAAATTACCGTAAATACAACACAACAAAACTAAACAAAACACAAAGTAACCAAATCAATTCAATTCAAACCATAATTCCCCCGTCCCAACGCCCCACCACTTGACATAATTCCACAAGTATAACACTCTTCGTCTCTTTTAGTCAAAAAAAATTGTTGCAGTATCTAAGCAATACAGCAATAGAAACTTCTACTTGCATATTTATAAACAGATACTTACAGCATCAACTACTTGTAATGCGTAAAAGCCAGTAACAACAAAGAATAAGACTGAATCATTACTAAAACATTCTGTCAACATCAACATTATCATAAATTAATCGTTCTTTTAACTTCACGTATACAAACTACAAACTACAAGTCAAACTACATCAGAAACATGTACACTTCATATTCCAAATTACCGCAAATACAACAAACATAACAAAACTAAACAACGCACGACAACAACAACTAAGCAACCAAATCAATTCAATTCAAACCATAACTCCCTCGACCCAACGCCTCACCACTCCCACTACGAACAACCGACAACAAACCACCCTCCACAGCCTCACTCTCATCCAAAAACAAATCATCCGGACACCTAAACGCGGAATGCAAACCAACAACCACCACAACCACAACCAACGCAACAAACACATCGACTCCCACACTCGTAAAACATAACACAACAACAGTCACAACACTCAACACAACCAACACAACACGATCATCAACCACACGGCCGAAAACCGTAACATTCGCATCGCGCATAAAATAAAGAAACAACCAAAGAAGAAATAAAACTAAAAAAACTATGATTGATATGGGATGGTATATTAAGCTAAGGAATATTATAAGTAGCATAATTAAAGCGTAATTGGCTCTGAAATAGTTTAGGTTTTGTCGTATTCGAGATACGGCTTCGTCGTAAGTTTTTGGGGCCGATGCCGAGGAGTAGTCGAAGAAGTGGGGCCATGGGCGGGGTTTAGAGAATTGGTGAGGTGAGTTGGTGATGAATGTGGAGAGTGATTCGGTGGTGTTTCGGATTTTGGACATTTGGAAGGCTACTGTTTTGGGGTTACTGATTTGATTTTGGGAATTAAAAGGCAATTGAAATGAGAGCTAGATTTAGGGATGGGAATTTGGGGGTGACAGACAGGATTCGTGAAGGTGAAAACGTGTAAAAAAAACCGGGCGAAAACGTATAAAATCGGATGAAAACGTAAAAAAATGGGCGAAAACATAAAAAACTGACGAAAACGTGAAAAACTGACGAAAATGTAAAAATTTGACAAATAATTAAAAAATCAGACGAAAACGTAAAAAAACTGACGAAAATGTAAAAAATCTGACGAAATCGTAAACAATCGGACGAAAACGTAAAAAAAACTGACGTAAACGTAAAAAATCTGATGAAAACGTAAAAAGTCCGACGAAAACGTAAAAAAACTGACGAAAACGTAAAAAATCGAACGAAAACGTAAAAAACCAGACGAAAACTTAAAAAATCGGACGAAAACGTTAAAAAACTGACCAAAATGTAAAAAGTCTGACGAAAACGTAAAAAATCTGACGAAAACGTAAAAAAAATCGGACGAAAACATAAAAATTTGACGAAAACGTAAAAAATCTGAAGAAAACGTAAAAAGTCGGACGAAAACATAAAAAGTCGGACGAAAACGTAAAATATCTAACGAAAACGTAAAAAGTCCGACGAAAACGTTAAAAAACTGACGAAAACGTAAAAAATCGGAGAAAAACGTAAAAAACCAGACGAAAACTTAAAAAATCGAACGAAAACGTTAAAAAACTGACCAAAATGTAAAAAGTTTGACGAAAACGTAAAAAATCTGACGAAAACGTAAAAAAAATCGGACGAAAACATAAAAAACGGACGAAAACGTAAAAAATTTGACGAAAACGTAAAAAATCGGACGAAAACGTAAAAAGTCAGACGAAAACGTAAAAAATCGGACGAAAACGTAAAAGGTCGGACGATAACGTAAAAAATCGGACGAAAACGTAAAAAAACTAACGAAAACGAATGAAAATGGACGAAAATAAATAAAAACGTTAGAAAAACTCGAGTGGAGATTAAAGAATACTATTGATTACATTTTGAAGACATTTTTGTTAGTTGCTTGTTTTGGCCCGCGCCCGTTTTAGCCCGTGCCCGTTTTGCCCGAATTATAATTTGCCCATTTTTGCCCGTGCCCGTTTGAGCCCGTGCCCGTTTGGCCCGTGCCCGTGCTCGCCCGGCCCGCCCATTTTGCCACCTCTAAGTAAAATACACCGTTCATTCCAAAACAAAGTCATTTAAAAAAATTAAAATCATCCAAGGTCACTATTGTTCACTTTTTGCATCACCCAAGATCCCTTTGACTGTAATCCATCGGTCAACTCCCGTTATGTCCCTATGTGTCTTGCACATGAGGGCAAAATTGTCATTTATTGCTTTTGTTAATCATTTTGGTACAACCTTAGAGACGAATGATGTATTTACTCTAAAAATTAGGGTTAATTATGCCAAAACGTACCATACTTGCCCAAAAAATCACTTTTGAGTATCGACCTTTTTTTTTTCCTTATTGGGGTACTAAACTTGCATTTTTTGCCTCTTTTACGCATTTTCGTACAATTTTATTACATTTTTGCCCCTGAATTTTCAAAAATTTGGAGGGGCAAAATCGTCCCAAAGTGCGTAAAAGAGGCCAAAATTTTGAAGTTTAGTACACCAATGAGGAAAAAAAAAAGGTCGATACTCAAAACTGATTTTTTGGGCAAGTATGGTACGTTTTGAAAGAATTAACTCTAAAAATTAACATTATCACGTCACTCACCCACACTACCATCACTACCACCACAACACCACCATCATCTCAGTCACCTCCACCGCCATCACCACCACTGTCACAATCATCTTGTTACCATAATTCATTACCAAGCACAAAACTCATTCCCAAATCCATCCATCGACTCCAAACAGAAAACACCTATCGTCAAGATCTAAACAAACCCACTTTTTTATAATTTATTCTATAACACTACATCAATGGCTTGTTACTTGGCATCATCATGATCACATCATACACTAGATACGTGTTGTAATATCTTCAGTCGTGCTTTTCATAAAAGTCAAGTGCATCATTTTAGCCAAAATAGTAGTTACAACATCATTTCCTATGTAGTACCTCAAAATCTACAAACTACACCAATCTCTAAAATCAAATCTACCCAATGTCTTAAACCAGTAAAAAAAACAAAAAATTATAGTTTTTCTTCTTGTGACAAAAACAAGTTAATATTTTGGTTTCATAAAAACTGTAACTAGTCAATGCTCAAACAGTAGGGCAATAACAGAAGAAGTAAAAAAAAACATGTCATTTTGTTCTAATAACATGTCATAAAACACTGGTTCACCAATCCTTATTTAGTTCTGTTTTTTTTTTTTTTCTTTGTAATTTTTAGATTTTCTTGCGTTCATATTAGTATCACACAATCTAAAATGAGACTAGAGTGTACAAAATATAAATTTTTAAAACTTCAAATAGGAAATTTGGTTCAGTATGCATTTCATCACAAAACGTGATATGGAAACAGAGTTATTAGCGCGTTTACACTTGAATAATCCTGCTCTCATCATAAAAATGAGATTTGAGATGGGACAGTGGTGGTCTGGCGGAATTGAAAGATTATATCAGGAGCCAACATGTTTAAACATTATGGTAAAAATAAATGATATGATGAAACACATTCTTCTTTGTATTTGAAGAATATAACATGTTATAATGAAACTACAAAAAACCAATTCCTAGTTCAGTTCTATAATTTGTTATCTGATGATCATTAAGATAGCTCTACAACACTCAATTATATTTTTAATTCTTTTAGAAGGCTACAACACTCGATTATTATTTCAAGATACATTCGTTACATATCTATAAATCCATGATAATAAACGGAACCACCCAAATAACTTTGTAAAATTAACATGATATCATAATCGAATTCGGTTTCTCAATGACATGCACGTTTGATACAAATCAAAAACTCTTACTATCAAAAGTCCACTTCCCCAATGACATGGGCTTAAACTCAATGCGCCGTTATGGGCCTAAGCTCGATGCTTTCTATAATAAGCCCACTAATATCATAATCGGCATATAACTTAATACAGATATCAATACCTAGGTTTGATTCTGGGTCATCAGACTCCCATACTTTTACTTCCATCCAACCATCGCTCCTCTGTCGTGGAACAGCAACTTTTTTGAATTTCTTTAATTGGCTGTGAGTTTTTTTATCAAGCTCTTGTCCAATTATTGGGGTTTTTAGTGGGCTTAGTAAATGGATATACCCTTGATAATGACCCGAAGCTAGCATACATGATTTACTCAATACCAATTGGTCTCCAGTATATTTGTAGACAAGGTAAAATGCATATGTTCTTCGTGATAGTGTTACTCCATCGGATTTGATTTTCATCACAATATTAAAATTGCTTGCGGTTATCACAGCCACTTCTCCAAATCTGCAGTGAACATAGAAAATCATCTTTACACTTAAACTGAGTGGAATTAGCCAATTCAAAGTCTTATGACGCTTTGGCGTGCGGATACAAGGTCCATCGTTTAGGTTTCTATTTTTAAGTTTACCTTTTCTTGTTAAATGTGAATTGGCCAAAATACAGGATTTTTTTAAGTTTACCTTTTCTTTTAAGATTACCTTCAATGGGAGGCAAATTAACGACCTTTTTTCTGCAAAAGCTTTGCATTTCAGATGGAAAGTCAGAACGTGAGAACTTAATAAAATTTAGACGGTGCAAGAGAAAGACTCATAAATTCACATGTTTTACTATCATTTGATAGCACATATTTATTAACTAACATGATTCAGGCATGTCTACTGATAGAAACACAACGTCTATGACGTCAGTTGTTTTTGCATATGAGTACCCAGATTTTGGGATGAACATCAAGAGACCCAAATTTATAAGTGGCTGCAATCAAGTCTAAGCTGGGTATTAGTGGATAACAAACTAAATTTTGAACCTCTTGTTTAACATTTTCTTTAGTAGAGGTGCACCACACATATATGCAAAAGATGTAAACATCTTCTAGAAAACTGGCATTAAATTAGAAAAAGAACCTTGATTCAGGTAAAGACTGAAAAGACAGGCCCTCAGTTTCTATTACGCCTCTTGCTGAGAACATCAAACATTTCTTCCCATTATTATCAACAGCATACCCCTATCAGTTAATCAATATGAATACATGTAAGTACCAAATGAGTACTAAATTTAGGAATATATAATTATGTTTAAAATGATTTCGATAAGACAGTAATGAATATTTTCATATCAGAAGTACCATTTCAAAAGTTTTTTGCCCTTTATCAACATGGAACCATTTCAAAAGTTTTTTGCCCGAGTCCTTCTCCTTCATTGTCCACTGCAGTCTACCATTTGACACTTCCTCATCATCTAATGCTTGCTCATGTTCAACCTATGAAATATAAACATATATCAGACCATTTTCGACCCAATCCCCCAATTGTAAAGTAGCTACAGCTTGAGCTGCGGCAGCCCATTAAGTGTAACACATCAGCCATCTTGCACACTTGCCACATCGCACATTTATGTTGTATCAATTATTTTATTGTACCAGTTTATTGATTTTACTAAATTATAAGTTCTTAATTTTAGCAGTTCATTAGATTATAAATACTAACAGATCATGCTTGATAATGAGTCTCTTTAAAATAGTGGTGAAGACACTCTAAAACTAGTTTAAAACTTAAACATTATTCTATGTTAGTCATAGATTAAATCTTTACTTTCAATGTTTGATGTTTATAACATTTAGAAAATTAAACACACACACACACACACACACACACACACACACACAAAAGAAAGAAAGAAAAAAAGAAAAGCGGGTCGACCCAACCTGCCAACACGAACTGAGCCCACTTTTTCAAAAACGACATTCCCAACCCAACTCAACCTGATATATTGCTACCTCTAATTCAAAAGATCTGGTGTTGTTTTATAAGAAAGTTTCAAATCTTGAAACCTTAGCAATAATAAAAAAAGAAGGTAAACCAGCATTTGTCAACTTACTTTTTCTAGGGGCTGAAACAAGATGCCTTCTACTTCTAAATCGTATTTATGATCTTCAAACACAATTTCGAGATCGAAATTTCTCCCGTTGCTAGTGAATTGATACAATTCACCAATTAAAGAGTGTTTATCTTTTGTTTCAATTGCATACCACAAATTAGAAGTTTCTGTCTCCCCTTTTAATTTGTATTTGAGACCGACATACTTTTGTTCCTCATACCAGTAATGCTTGCAAAAGACAATGTTCACTGTGTAATCAATCAATGGGGTCAAGAATTGCGTTCTGATATGCACTATAAATCCTTTTTCATTTGTTTTAAAAAAGCTTGGAAATCTGCATGAAGAAGAAGCATAGAACGATACTTAGAAAATATCATTATACTGAAAACCTTAAAATAATTAATGAAACAATAGGAATGAGTAGGTGGTGGAGGAGGATAGGTCACCTTGAATAAAGATCAGTACGATAGAAGCTGTAACCACCTTCATGTGAAATCAAACAGTGGGCTATGGATAACATTTCACAGTGTTCTCCACATTCATTCAGAGAAAACCACTGTCCATATTATATAATACAGTTAGGAATTAGTTTTGATTATTATCTTATTTAACATATAACAAATCGAAAATAATCTTAAGTAGTGGCTTGTATATGATGTAGCACATTACCGTTTTGTGATTATTGATGTGGAAACCTATGGAGAGAAGCTCTTTAAGCTCCTCAAGGGATTTGTAGAACAGAGATTGTGACACAGCCTTAACTATGTCTTGGTACTCTTTTAACCCTTGATCATGCAGTTCCACCTATACATGAAGAAACAATACTAAATCAAGTGAGGCATTGAGGTTATACTTATAATATGCTTGTGGCTGACGTATTTTCTACGAATGCTTCTAAAAATACTAGCTAGAACAATCAAACAACAAAGAAAATGACATAAATTAATAAACGAGTATTTTTATAGCTTACTTCTTCTTCAAGGGGTTGGAACTCAAAGCCTGCTACTTGTAAGTGGCAATCGTTCTGAAATCCTTCAAATTCAATTTCAAAATCTGCAGTTTTTTGGTCGCTTATAAACTTATATAATGGTACCACGAACCATCCATCATTATCACTGCTTGTTACCCCATATAATGGTGCCACGAACCGTTTATCTTCTTTGTATGTATCATAAACCATGCAACATTTTGCCTCACCATTTAATTTGTAGTGGATGGTTTTATACTTGCTTAGATGTCTGAAGACAAAGTTCACACTGTATGTGCTTAAAGGACTCAAGAATTCAGCTCTAACACGTACTTTCAATTCGTCTTTATATCTGAAGTAATAGCGCCGCCCTAGAAATCTGAATGAAGTTGCCGCGAAGATTGACATAATTAAAAACCATAGAGAAACAAAAGCAATGGGTGTAAGAAGGAGGACAACTCACCTTGAATTTTTAAAGTATGGATCATCTAAACAGTCGTCAAATTGAATTTCACCCAAAAAAACTTTTAAATGGTCATGTTGATTTTGAAAGCGTGAAACTTCTAAACGGTCATGTTGAATTTGATCCAAACAGGCTTCAATGTATATCCTTTCACAAATTTCTCCCTTCTCATTCATTGATATCCACTGCATGTACATTATTTAAATTAGTTAATTTGATATCAGCATTGTTGCTTGATTAATCCATGAATTGTGGAATAAGGTGTGTGATTTTTAGCAAAAACACCCAACAATTTTCACCTCATTTACATTTTTCTTTTCCAAATTATAGTTGTGTACCTTTGTCACATTATATAGATAATTATAAATTAGATGAATTGATCATCAAATATTCATATATTTGAGTTTTTAATTAAGTTATATGTACTTTTAAAAGATATTAAGTACTCTATGGTGTATAGTTTTAATTTTAAAAACATTACTACTCGTTATTCCTGTTTTAAAAATAAATCAAAAAACACCTTAATTGACATTGAAAAATTTTAAAGAAAGGAAAAGATGAACCCTAATTTGTTCTATTCATTGGTGCTCAAAAAAATTGGTGGTTCAATTAAGGTTCGCTTATAAATTTTCTGTTGGTGATTCTCGAATTACTCTATGGAAAATGAATTTATAATACTATGATTAATTAGTTGAGATTATCAATTTATATATTATTCTCTATTACTAGTAACAATTTTGAAATGATGTTTTATTGTTGTTTATGAGTTCAACATAGCTGTCAAAAGATTTGTTGACTCAAATATCGTCTCTAAAGTTTGGCCAATTTGCATGTTTCGTCCCAGAAATGTTGAAACTGCAAAAACCGTCCCTGTGGCAAACCTTTGGGGCAAATATCGTCCCTGACCAACATCAAATGACTAAAATACCCCTGTCCAAACTTTATGGACGATTTTTGCAATTTACTCTTCTAAATCTCTTTTAAGTTTTTTACACGAATGGTCCCTGTGTTGCGTCAAGTTTTACAGTTAGTCCCTAATTTGGATGGGCAGTTAGTTTATCCGTTAAGTTATTTGCACAGTTAGTCCTCAGTTAATATTTTTTGCAAAGTTAGTTCTCATTTTCTAAAAAAGTCCTCATTTTTTGCATCGTTATTCCATCCGTTAATATTTTGCACTGTTGTCAATCTATTAATATTTTTTACGTTCTCGTACATTTTTTTAATGTTTTCGTCTATTTTTTTTTTTACATTTTGTCAATTGTTTACGTTTCGTCTATTTTTTTTACGTTCTCGTCCGTTTTTTTTAACGTTTTCGTCTATTTTTTTACGTTTTCATCTATTTTTTTTTTATATTCTCGTCCGTTTTTTAACGTTTTCGTCTACTTTTTTACGTTTTTGTCCGCTTTTTTTACGTTTTCGTCTGTTTTCTTATGTTTTTTATCCGTTTTCGCAATTTTTTTTTACGTTTTCGCCCTTTTTTGTGGTTAGGTATGTATACTAGAAGAAAACTTGACATTTGATAAAAAAAAAAGTTTTGTATCGATTTTAAATCACGATTTTGACCCATTTCTGGTCCGAATCATCAAAAGTGTAAAACACGAAAGTTGTCAGGGATGATGTTTTACACCAAGACTCATGGGTTTTAACCTAAAAAATGCAAAACAAGGGCTATTTACTACAAATTAAGCCGTTTTTATACGTTTTTGTCCGTTTTTTAAATAAGTTTGATGATTTACACAAGTACAAAATTTACAATAGTTTATAAGTTATGAATTTGGTAAAAAAAATGGCTTAAGTTTTGATAGTAAACAGACCTTGTTTTGCATTTTCAGGTTAAAATCTCGCGAGTCTTAATGTAAAATATCATTCCGGACAACTTTCGTGTTTTATACTTTTGATGATTCGGACCAGAAAGGGGTTAAAATAGTGATTTAAAATCGATACAGAAACTTTTGTTTTTTAATCAAATGTCAAGTTTTCTTCTAGTATACTTACCTAATCACAAAAAGGGCGAAAACGTAAAAAAAAATGGCGAAAACGGATAAAAAAAAAACATAAGAAAACAGACGAAAACGTAAAAAAGCGGACAAAAACGTAAAAAATAGACGAAAACGTTAAAAAAATGGACGAGAACATAAAAAATGGACGAAAACGTAAAAAGATTGACAACGGTGCAAAATATTAACAGATGGACTAACGGNAAAACGGATAAAAAAAAAACATAAGAAAACAGACGAAAACGTAAAAAAGCGGACAAAAACGTAAAAAATAGACGAAAACGTTAAAAAAATGGACGAGAACATAAAAAATGGACGAAAACGTAAAAAGATTGACAACGGTGCAAAATATTAACAGATGGACTAACGGTGCAAAAAATGAGGACTTTTTTAGAAAATGAGGACTAACTTTGTTAAAAATATTAACTGAGGACTAACTGTACAAATAACTTAACGGATAAACTAACTGCCCATCCAAATTAGGGACTAACTGTAAAACTTGACCCAACACAGGGACCATTTGTGTAAAAAAACTAAAAAGATATTTAGAAGAGTAAATTGCAAAAATCGTCCCTAAAGTTTGGACACGGGTATTTTAGTCATTTGATGTTGGTCGGGAACGGTATTTGCCCCAAAGGTTTGCCATAGGGACGGTTTTTGCAGTTTCGACATTTCTGAGACGAAACATGCAAATTGGCCAAACTTTAGGGACGATTTTTGCAATTTACTCTTGATGTTTATTTCATCAAAGAAAAAGTAAAATTTGGTGTTCATGCTTATTTATAAGTTAGCTAGAAGACGAAGAAATAATGAGCATTGCGAACACTATTTTAGATATGATTAATAATGAAAACCTCAACATGATAATGTAACGTGAGATTCTAGATATACCAAAAACTCATATAAATTATTATATATTACTGTAGTTAACTATTCAAAATTCTTACATATTTTATAGCAGGTGTATAAAACCAATATTTAGTACGGGATTATAATGAAACGATCGATAATATATCCTAAGATTATTAATCTTACAACACTTCTTAAAATACCCGTAAATTATTAGTTTGTTTATACTTGGTATATTTGGAAAATGTGGATCTTCTTTTGTTGGGTTTCTGAATTTGATTGTCGTTGTTGAACACCATTTAAGCCATTTTGGTTTCGTACCATTTTGAATGTTTGGTTACCTTTTGGTCATTCATTTTGAATTCATCAGCATTTGTTTTGGATCATATTTGGGAATTGACCATTTGTTTTGTCGACACAATTGAATTTATTTTTTTAAATAGGCTTTTATCTCTAGCTTTTCAAATTTTGGATTTGAATTTGAAATCTGGTAATGATTATATGTTTCGTTTGAAAACGATATCCGTTTAATTTGAATTTTCAAGGTTTTTCAAAACAGGTGGAAAACTGACTCAAAGTCTAAAGGTTTTTTTTTGGTGATTCTTGTAATTTTTTTGTCGTGTCCTACACTTTTCGGAAATTTTTGTTTGACTCGAATTAGGATTATTCATAAGGCATTTTTTTGGTATATATATAAATAGGCATTAATTAGTAGCTTTGGAATTCTTTGTACTTTTAATTTATAATAATTTTGTATTTGGTGCATTTGAATTAGAATTTTATACTTTTGAATTTGAGTTTATAATAATTTATAATAATTTATACTTTTGAATTTGAATTAGAATTTTAATTTATAATAATTTGAATTCTTGTAATTACCGTTTTGCCGCCGTTAACCCGGACTCCTTTGGTAAGAGTCTGTATCAGTTCCATGTTAGATTTGTAGATCAGAGGAGGATCCGCAGCTTGGATTATTTGTTCATACTCTGACGGTTTAAAATGAAGAAGCTCCTGACAGTTAAGTGCCATTTTAAGGTTTTCAGCAACAACAGACATTGTTGGCCGTTGTTCACGGGATTCGTGCAAACACTGGTATGCAATGTCTACAAATATTTCCAACGAACTGGGGTTCATTTGTTGCATGAGATCTGGAAAAATGATATCATCTAGTTTCTTTTGTTCGTAGCATTTCTTCCAATAAGGCACAAAAATCTTTAGCTTACGGTCACTAACTTCATAACATACTCTCCCGCACAGAACTTCAAATAATACTACCCCAAAAGAGTACACGTCTGACTCTTTTGTTAGTTGGTACGTGTTCATGTAAAGTGGATCACAGTAGCCAGGGGTACCTACGGGAGTGGTGACAAGAAGTGAGCATTGCTGATTCGCTGGGCTTATTTTCGACAGCCCAAAATCAGCCACCTTACCATTCAGACTCTCATCGAGTAGAATGTTTGCACTTTTTATGTCACAGTGAAGGACTCTCTGTTGTGTCCCATTGGGATCATGAAGGAAGCCTAGTCCCTTCGAAGCACCAATACAGATCTTCAGTCTTTGCGTCCACGTGAGAGCGGAATCATTTAAAATCCGCTCGAGGCTTCCACGAGATGCATACTCGTACATAAGAATCATCTCATTCCCTTCGCTGCAATATCCTAAGAGGGAGATGAGATTATCATGCTTGTAGGAGGAAAGCATCCTGATTTCTTTAAAGAACTCTGGGTCTCCTTGCCCGTGTTTGCGGTCTAGACGTTTGAAAGCAACCTCAATTTTCCCCTCGGGGTGAGACAGTTCTCCTTTATAAACTTTCCCAAAACCGCCAGCTCCAATAACTTTGCTATCATCAAAGTTGTTGGTGGCTGTTTTGATCTCTTCTAGTTGGATTTCAAGATGTGTAAATCCTGACAGATAGGTTGCCATTTTTTGTTGATAAAATAATAATGACAATTATTAAACTTTTGAAAAAAGAGGAAACAGTTGAAGGCAGAGAAGGATTAATTTGCTGTGATTAGTTCAATGAAAAGGAATGCCCTTATATAGGCTTACAGAGCACAGTATTTTGCATTAATCTAGTTACACCACTAACCTAAATTTAAACACTGATCTATTTCTTTATGAAAGTTATCAAACTAATGACTTCATTTGTTCCACTACCCAAACATGTAACATGTCTTTCAGATGTTTTAAATTCGAATAATATGCCCAAAATTTACCATCTTTCACATGACCGCATAAAAATGTTTTATTACAACTGCTATTAAGTAATTTGAGGGTGGATATCAAGTCTCTTGCTCTTTTTTACATGATGGTCAATGAGCAAGAACCGAGAACATTTTGCAATGATATTAATAAACGATATATTTCTCCAAGCTGCGGGGTTTCATTAAGTAGTCATATATAAAAACATTTGTGAGTGGCTAGCAGGTCGCTTTAACCAGTGTTCCTAGCAACATGTTCTGATGTGCTGAGATGAAAGGAAATATTGATTTATAAGCTATGATGTGATGCTCAAAGTCAGCCCTTAGTATGTGTAAGCCTAAATGCTTCGATCACATAATTGCATTAAATTAAAATGTTGTTATCAACTCTCTTAGTTTACTTTGGACATGCATTAGATAATTACGGACATTGTAATTCCTTTTTATCAGGACCAAATCATATGCACAAAACGTTTAATTCATGAGGGTGGTTGTCAAGTGTCTTTTGAAAAGCGTAAATGATTGTAGCCCTTATGAAAATTGTATTTAACTCGACTGCCAATTTGTTAGCTTAAAACTCATTATAAACAAGAATGGCTGTCAACTTAATGAGTATTCCAAGCAATCATATGTGCAGAACCTCAAAGGAGGAGTGCACTTTTATTGTGATCTCGTGTTTTCTTATTTGCGTTTTCCATTTTTTACTCCTGTAACTTACTACTGGCTTCTTGTTACCAGTACCTGATTTCCAAGATATCATCGATTCATCACACCGTTGTTAAAAAACAATAACTTCAATCGAGATGCCAATATCCCTAATGAACTAATGAAGCTAGAATCAGACTTAGAAATGCAACCCACATATTTTTGGTGTTTGCATGAGTCATGCCCTCATCTCATGATTGTATAACAAATGTTTTTTTCCAGCTCTTATTGACTACACAAATAGTGATCAATTTTTATCATGTCTTTTAAGCAACTTTAAACATTAATTGGTGGCCAATAATGTACTGTAATTGTTTGTAATTGGCATTATGAAAGTCAACTCTTTGCATGTTAGATGAGATGTCCTAATTATGCAATTGATTAAATAAAAAGTTAATTAGTGATTTATCATAGACTAAGAAACTTTATGGTTAGCATGTCATTTTTATTCTAGATTAGAGACTTGATAGAGCCAATGCTTCGAATAGTCAACTTTATAGGTGTAATAAATAATTTGCACCCACGTGTTCATCTACGAATCATCCGGACATCTGAAATCCTAGAGAAACTCCGTATATGTTTTTCCCAATATTATTTCACTTTATAACATCTTGAAGGGAAAAATTAAATATGGGGATCATTTCAATAAAATTAATGGGTCGGTTGGAGCGGGTAATCCGTCAAAATAAGTAATTTTTGGTGTCCCACATCAGCCTGTTAAACAAAGGTCTATTTGGCGCAATCATGTTGACCATCCACACTTGACACTACTCAAATAATGATTCGTTTTTGTATCACCACGTTTGATCTGTTCATTCAAAACCGTTTAACTTGGATCAAAATGGTTGCATGCAATTTTGCACATTTTATCTTGAATGCACGGGTCGAAATGCCTAGTTGAATATATATGATTAAAAAGATATTCATTAATTAAACAAGTTACATAGTTTTTAAAAGTATTGAAACTGAATATCACACTATATTCCACCATTCATAGATCGATCCTAATATTTAGTTGATGGTCACGTAGTTGCAATCCAAATAGCTATATCAATTGATGGACATGTAGTTGCTATCCATAAATGATAAGGGAGAAGTCTGTTGTGAAAGGATATACATTGAAGCCTGTTTGGAACAAATTCAATATGACTGTTAAGAAGGTCCATCTGGCTTTGAAAATTGAAGGTGACGTGTCCTTTTTTGTACACCCATCTCTTTTGTTTCTCAATGGTTTTTAATTATGTCAATCTTACGGCTACTTCATTCAGATTTCCAGGGGGACGCTGTTACTGCAAACATGAAGACCAATTGAAAGAATGTGTTAGAGCTTGATTCTTGTATCCCCAAATCACCTATAATGTGAACCATGTCATCAGAAATTCAACCGACAGACTTGTTGCGTGTGTACGAGCATAGATGCTCTCATCACATAATTGCATAAAATATGTTTATGTCCGAGCTCTTATAGACTAAATTAATAGTAATCTATTGTAATTATGTCTCTAATTAAGCAACCTTAGACATTGATTGGTGGCCAATAAGATAATTTATTGTGATGGACAATCTGAAAGTCAGGTCTTTGCATGTTAGGTGAGATGTCCAGATTATGAAATAAAATACAGAGTTGTTTGTGGTAATTTAAAAATTAGAATATAGAGATATGTTAGATTTGAATAATCAACTTTCATGGTGTAATAAACAATAGGCATCTACTCTGTTCACATATGAACAGCATTAAACAAACTGAAGGGAAAAATAAAAGATAGTGATCAATTTAATGATGTAATTACTAGTGCTAGAAAGCCAAAAGCTGAACGCGGTAATCCCAAATTAAGTTATTCTCATTCATAGGAACTGGGAATCAATCCTGTTAATAGTCTTCACACGCCAGATACTGTTATTTCTGATGTCACTCTTTTTTTAATGATATTGATTTGATTGGGTCATTCTCACTGAAGCAACATTAATAAACATTGTGTGGAATTCAAAGAAATTGTTTGGTTATACAAGATATGTCTAGTTGGATCTGAAGATATCTAAATTCCTTTAGAAAGGACACCATATATCATTTGGGGATCATAATAATCGGAAAGTTCAACTTAAGTGTTCCAAGCAATTAGAAATTAAAACTTGGAAGAAAATGAAAAATGAAAGAACATACGAAAGATGGTTAAAAACAACGGTTGTTATCATGTCCCTTTCGTCAACCATGGAACGAAATTCAACTTAAATAATGTTCCAAGCAATTAAAAATTCGAAGTTGGAAGAAAATGAAAACCAAAGAACCCACGAAAGATGGTTAAAACAATTGATTGTTATCATGTCCCTTTCGTCGACCAGGAAATTAATTGCCAGTCAACAATGTTATTTATTGTGACTGGCATTATGGTTTTTCAGCTCTATATGTTTCTACGTAATTACCTAAAAGAACTATATATGATATTTGTGAGAGTTAACACGTTGAATAGTCAACATTAATAGCCTCTTAAGAAACCTTTAACATAATCCATATAGAGAATGCATACAGATTTTTATATAATGGGTGGTAAGCAACAAATATATATGACGATTCACTTGTATATAATTATTACGTAGTAATCAAACAACAGCGAAGATAATCAATTTATGGTTCAAGCGCATGTAAATATACAGATATCAAAACAGGGGACATCAAGAAAACTGAGAGATCGAAAGGGAAAACTGTAATGTATTTGTGATATTTCGAGATGTTTATGTATATAAAACTGGACTTAGGATCAAATGTGAAGAAAACTTAAAATGAGAAGATGAGAAATAATTATAACCACATATTTGAGATGCATCGACTTGAATTAGATGCATCCCTAATCTTTTAGATGCACCATAATATATTTTCTATCAAAAAATTGGATGCATATACATATATTAGATGCATTTGATCAAGTTAGACGAATCTTATGCATTTTTCATCCGCTACGAGTCAAATTTGTTGTTAGTACTATTTTGCATTCTTTTCACTTCAAAATCACTTTCGAAACTAATTGGGATGCATCTAAATGAATAAAGATGCATCTAAATCAAGTTGATGCATCTCAAATGTGTGGTTATAGTTATTTCTCATCCTTCTCATTTTAAGTTTTCTTCTCACCGGATCCTTACCCTATAAAACTGATCTTATTGAAATTGATAAATAATAATAATAATAATAATAACAACAACAACAACAACAACAACAACAACAACAACAACAATAATAATAATAATAATAATAATAAATAAATAAATAAAATAAAATAAAAAATGATAAAGATTAGATTTAAATTACCCGCGCGGGGTGAAATGCTCATTTAGATAAGGTTTAATCTCTTCATTATGTTTTGTTCGTAATTGCAAATGAAATACTCTGGCTCTGTGTATATATATAATGAACAGAATCAGGTTTTGTTATAATTTCATGCTAGAATGATGCAGTTGAAGAATTTTGAGTGTCTTAACTGAAAAGTCATCATCAAATTTGATGCAAAAAAGTTATTCGATGAGATGCCCAATAGCGATCTGCAACATACTTGATGGTCGGCGGTTCAACGTGAAAATGTACGAGTAAGTTAAAATGTTCTAGTATGTGAATATGTATGAGTAAGTATTTAGGATATCAAACAACTGACTAGTCGATTAATCATCGCCATTAATTTGACTGCTTGAAAGATATTCGAGGAATGGCTAGCACAAATATAAATAAATCTTCCGAAACCAGCTTATGGTGGATCAGTTCGCTAAGGTATATGACTGACAATTTGTGATTATTTAGACATTTTTCGTATTATTTTGCTGGCAGTAATGGTTTTGGATTAGCATACATGTACAACAATCCGTGGGAAAAACTCGGGACAATATGCATGAGAAAAACGCTCCGCTCAAGGCATTTCACCTTCAAAAATATAAAAACCAATCTCTAATAAGTTTGCATCAACCTTTCTGTACCACATGATTGAATTGAATAGATCAAATGGCAAGAAATCATAACAGCCTTTACTAAAGAAAAATAACTTGTCAGTCGTTTGTATTGTCTCAAAAAATGACCTATTTGACCCGAACCCGTTTTACCTGGTTTCAAAGCGGCCCATTATGACCTGAACCCATTTGGCCATGCATTTTGACTCATTAACCCAACTGCCAAACCTGTCCGTTTCGCTACTTTGTCGACACTACTCGTGGAGTGGGGGATCCAAAGATTCTAGTGAATCGATCAGTCCATTTGGTAGTACTTTTCTTCAAAGCAAAAGACTACATTAAACGGCATACTTAAAAAGTTGGTCATTTTTGTGTGCAAAAATTAGTGGGCAACAAATGAAAAGGAGCGGGCATTAATATTCACATGAGAAAGACTCGACAAAAGAACTAGGACCAACATTAACATTTACATGAAAACTTCTCGCGGTTGACAATAATCAAACACCTCACCTAACAAGGTTTAATTAGGTATAATACCATATTAAAGCACTATACTTGCCAAGAAAGTCACTTTTGGGTATCGAACAAATTTTTTTCTTAACTGAATTTTCATTTTTTGGCCTCTTTGAGGCACTTTGTGACATTTTTGCCCCTGGATTTTTAATAATTTGAGGGGCAAAAACGTCACAAAGTGCCTCAAAGAGGCCAAAAAATGAAAGTGTATTTTAAGACAAGTAAGATGCTTTTTTATGGTATTTGCCCGTTTAATTATTATAGGATGAGAAACTTGCTAAAATAAATATTACGAGTAATTCAAAAGATATAATAACAGGATATTACACGCAAGTAACGATGATCCTAATGAATAATGGGACTAGCCAGCTTGGACCAACTTGGTGATTCAATCCAAATATGATAGGGATCACGTCGATAAATACTTGTTCGCTGACATACTTTTCAAAGCCATAGTGACTTAGTGACACTCGCATAATTCAAGTGAACAGAACAATATTGTAAGTAACAATGCTAATTGGTAATCACAATAAACGTACAATAAATAAACAGCTAATACAATGGATAACTAACAAATATCTGTTTCTTGGAACGGAAGTGTGGAAAGTAGATCTTGTTCTCCATATGTCGAGATACGGCTTCTTAGAACATAGTGTGATATATCATGTGCCTTCCAAAACCCTCTAACTTTTCCCATTTTTTTGTAGAATCATTCAGCTTGAATACCTCAACCGAAAGCTAAACCCAATCTCATGACAGAGACAGGTCCACAATGACTAGTTAAAGATGTTTATCACATTCTGTCAGATACTAACAAATTAGAGTGATGTATTGGCATAAGTTTGACCTGGATTGATGAATGCATCTTGAATGGAATCTAGAGTAGTACAATCACTAGGTAATTACTGTGGATATATCGGACACTACTTGCTAAGGAAGATTAAGGACTGCCCTTAAGGCAAGCAGAAGTCTTAGAGTTTAAACCTTTCCCATCATTGTGAACGACGGGTGATAAGAAGTCCTTTGTTTGCAAAGCAAGTAAAAAGGTTACCCATTCGTCCATTTTCATCCAGGGGTACAGCATCTACGCCAAGGTAGGTACCTACGTCACCCAATTGAACAGTGTACGATGGGTTAGTTGCACCTTCCAAGTATTTAATAGTACCATCTGATAAATAATGAACCCACTGGAACATGCACCAAACTGTACCATTGATACAGTAGCCAGCCGCTGATAATTCTCCTCCAGGAAAAGCATCCCCAAAAATCTGAAATCCATGTATTGCAGGCAGTGGATCATAATTAGCATCTTGTCCTTCCGGAGGATCAGTTACAAGAGTAGGAACTGGTATGCTAACAATCTCACCATTTGTTCCTTTACTTTCTGGTGTAAGAGTTGCCACCCGGCTATTAAATTCAAAATAGCCTTTACGTGAAATAATTGACCATAATTTTCTTGTGATGATCCCTCTTTGAGGAGAAAAATCTTTTCTTTTTTGAATTGACAATGCAAGGTCAAGACAGCCAACAACCTCACTCATCGTTGGCCGCTGATTTGGATGACTAAGCACACATCGAGCAGCTATGCGAGAAAATTCCTTCAGAGAACTTCTTGAAATGTGGTCCTTCAAATTAGGATCAATAATTTGAGAAACTTTTCCTTGTTTAATACGATCTTGAGCCCATACTGCTAAACCCTCATCCAGACTCTCATCCAGAGCAGGTCTACCACACAACACCTCAAGCAAAACAACCCCAAAGGCATACACATCAGATTTTCTTGTTAGTCTACCTGTGTAGAAATAACTCGGATCCATATACCCAAAGGTGCCTTTGACTCCTGTGCTAATATATGTAAGTGCCTGATTTATTGGTCCTATTTTAGCTAATCCGAAGTCAGCAATCTTGGCAGCAAAGTTTTGATCCAGCAAGATATTGGATGTTTTCACGTCACGGTGTGTGACTCCATGTTTTGTGCCAGTTCCTGTGTGGAGGTAGTCAAGTCCACGAGCAGCTCCTAGGCATATCTTGAGCCGTTGTGACCAAGTCAATGGTGTTCCTTTTTTATGAAGATGATCCGAAAGGGTTCCATTATGCATATATTCATAAACAAGAGCCATCTCTTTCCCATCATTGCAATAACCAATCAAACACACTAAGTTACAATGACGCAGCCTTGAAAGCATCTCAACTTCGACCCAAAACTCAGGTGCTCCTTGATCGGACAAGGAATTCAAACGTTTAATAGCGTATGTACGATTAGTTGTTCCATCCAGGATCATTCCTTTATACACCCTCCCGAATCCCCCACGGCCAATGCACAGTTTTTCTTCAAAGTTATTTGTTGCTGATATGAGCTCAGCAAATGAAAAGCAGCGGCATGATTGCTCCACGTCAGGCACTAAAGATGCGGATGGAGTCTCCTTGTCTTTGGTAGTTGCAGTTAAATTCATCTTGAGAAGATCCTTTGTTAGACGAAATATTTGATGTTTATCCAATTGTCCTATAATATAATACATGACCCAACTGAATTCAGAAATGAATCAAATGATGTTTTAACAATTGTTCAGGTCTTACATGTTACCCTATGAAACCAACATTACTTATGATGCTTATGTGCTTATTGCCTTTTAAAATAAGCTATTTGGAATAAACAATTGCTTATTTCACTCACAAACAATCAGATATAAGCAGTGTTTTAACAAGCAGTCCCAAACACTCCCTGAATCACAATTTCATGATAACTGGAAGGTAAGATACCAAATTTACCCTTCACTTGAATGGCTTTTATGATATATTAATAATTTAATATTAGCTTCATTTTTGTTATTTTCAATTTTTCGCTATAAATTTAGCCGGAATTAAAAGAAGTGAAAATGCCTAATTGGGTGACCGATAAAATTAATTTTATAAACGGGTGGCGTTAATTGAAAAAAAAAAAAAAAAAAAAAAAAAAAAAAAAAAAATGTAAATACTTTGGTGGCCTCCACATGCATTATCCCATTTAACCATGTTTAAATTAACAAGAAAGCTAAAAGCTATAAAACAACAACAAAACTCAATCTCGCCATAGCGAGAAATCGGGGAGGTAAGATGTAGACAGTCACATCCTTACTCTAGGGTAGAGAAACTACTTCCAGAAAGACCTCTGGGGTGTGTACATAAAAATTTATACGTAGTTGTGTGTGTGAATGGAAGGGCCATTATGAAAAAAGA
This sequence comes from Artemisia annua, assembly GCA_014162995.1. Lineage (NCBI taxonomy): Eukaryota > Viridiplantae > Streptophyta > Magnoliopsida > Asterales > Asteraceae > Artemisia > Artemisia annua. The sequence goes on along the minus strand of LBNU01028844.1, from coordinate 189,679 downwards.
TAAGAGTAAGTAAAGACATAAGATATTTGAAGTCTCGCTGGGATAAACTTGTATAGATATGATCAACAAACATTTGAATTTCGTGGAATATGCTAAGTTTTGCTGAGGAGTAGGGTATTTTCGTAACGTGCTTATCATCTATATAAAAAAATCACATTTTACATTAAACTATGGAATTTACACCATATTGTTCCTGATCATCAAAAGATATATGTAATTTAAACAAAAGTTGACTTGAAGAGAACGTACCAAATTATGGAAGACTTATGAATTTTGACAGATCCAACAATGAAGCAAAAGTAGTTGATTTCAGATGATATATTTAATTTATGGGTTGACTTTAAATTACTGTCAAGTCAACAAGGAATGGACCCATAGTCCACTGATTGTTCCCGCGTCCTTTTATCATACTTTAAATTACTATCAGACATTTGACATTTTCACAAAATTAACTACTACGTAAAACAATAGACCAATTTTTTTTAGCATTTTCGTGAGTTTTCTTTCCAAGATTAGTGATAGTTTACCAACACTTTGACATTCTAATGATCTTTTACCGACAATTTGATGCATACGTTGAGAGTTTTTTTTGGCAATATCTTCATAGTTGATATCTTTCGGGATTAAAAAAAAAAAAAAAAAAAAAAAAAAAAAAAAAAAAAAAAAAAAAAGCTCACGTTTGCAAAATGATGGCTATTTTAACAAATCCAAAACAGTTTGGCTACAGTGCTTATGTGATTTTAGAATGATCTTGAAAATGGTATATATATCAACAGCCATCCATCTTCATTTAGAATTTAGAAGTCTAAAGAGGTGGCTGGATTGCTTCTTTCAAAGTGCTTATTTTTTGAAAAACAAAGATGTACCAAACAATAATCAAATAAGCAGTTATAAATATCCAAACATGCAAAATTGCTTATCTGTGTAAAAATAAGTGATAAGCACTTGAATAAAGCAATCAACAAAAACCCTTTTAAGTCTATCACAATAAGTTTGCATAAACAACAGGAAATTGGAGTAGTGTCCTTATTTAGAGGACTGTCCAAGGTTCAGGTTCTTTAACACCACAGACTGCACAACCCGAGTTGTTCCAGATTTGAGACCTTCATTAATCCCGCTTGCGGTTCTTCCTGAAAAATGAAAAATACTGATTCGTATAAGGTATCAAGTACAGTTGTATTGTGTCCAAAATCAGATAGCTCACATTGAATTAAGTAATTAAGTCATGCAGGAAAAAAGGATATCAGTTGAGTACTATCACTAGTATGGAGATGAATACCTTCAGAAGAAGTCAATATTTTGAACCATTGAATACAGTGGTCACATTCTTCCAGTTACAAATGAAAAGCTTTGTCACAACTATGGGAAAGCACACTATTGCAGTAAATCCAGAGGAGGTAAATGGGCCGGGTTGGTTATAGGTCAAAATGTTTCAAATACAAAAAAGAGGCCAGGCCACAAACACTATGTCTTTTCTTTTTTTTATTTTTATATATAGTTCAAGTGTTAATCGTCATTAAAAAAATTGCCTAACAAAAAAAGTAACTTTGTAAACGAAGATTTAGGAGGCTGTATGAATTGCTATACACTTTGACTATTGTCGAACAGTTTGACTCGTTTAACACGTTACCATATTTAGTTAACTTCTTTAAATTCACTCATTTGACCCGTTAGAGACGGTATAAGCCGAATAGACCTATAACCTATGAGAAATGATACATAGGCCTAAAAATAGACCTAAAAGTGGACCCTAAACACATATGGCATGATCCTGATGGGTTGTTAAATAAGTGGGTCCCTGTCTGCAGCCATCAGGATCATGCCACACGTTTTTAGGTCCACGATTAGGACTATTTTTAGGTCCATGTATCATTTCTCATAACCTATTTACACATAAATGGAATAAAACTGTTGCAGCATTTATATCACGCCTTAAATTATACCTCCATCATTAAGTTAAGCCTTTGCATGTCCGGAACAGCAACCACCACTATGGTGGTGGTGATGTTGGGGTTGCTGTTGTGGCTTTCCCTTCAATTGTTTCCTTTGATACTAATAATGATTTATAACCACCATCACACCAGTAAATTAGCTTTGAACGTGTTGACATATGTAGGAATGAATTGAGTAAATTGAACTAAAGTACTAAACACATGAGACGCTCAAGTAAACCAGCAGTTGAATAAATAGGATTATCCAACTCCTGGGACCCAATACAACCAATAATGATTAAGTGGGACATCCTACGAGAAATCTACATTACCCAAATTCGCAAAAAAACCACACCAAAATATGTGAATTAGCAAAGTGCGAACTGAACTAAAACCACAAAACCATCAAGTTCAAACTACTTCAAAACTAGGACTAAAAAATATATTATGTATCCGTGCTTATTACTACTGTAGAAAAACGTTTCATATTGCTACATGAATGACAGGTTGTTGAAATTGATTACTGGAACCGCTTATGCTTTCTAAAATAAGAAGAAATAATCAATAGCTGTAACAAACGCAATAAAGTAGATAGTGTTCAGATGTGATGAAACACAATAATCAGATAAGCAGTCGTATAAGTGTTTAGCAATAATTACATAAGCAATTTCAACAAGCAACTCCTAAAGGGGTATTTGGAATTATTTATTTAATAAATACAGCATATAAGCAAATTGAGTGTTAGGATATAAGCAAAGCCCATATACTCGAAACTAATTATTTGTTAAACTGCAACTCATATAATCAGTTTTTTTTTTTTTTTTTTTTTTTTTTTTGTGTTTTTTGTGTGTGTGGGAGTGGGGGGGTGGGTGGGGTGGTATTGATTTTCTTTATGGACATTAAGTTCCAACTAATACGAGTAGTAATTATCTTTTTTCATGGCCAAAAATATATTATTAAGTGTTTGGGTGTTTTTTATATAAATATATTATGGAGCATCAAAAACGCAAAAATTGTAAAATGAAAAAAATAGTACACCACCTTCATAAACATGTAGGAGAAGATCAATGAAGATAGCATAAAATTGTAAATAAGATAATAGGGTGTTTGGCTAAAAATCTTACCCAAACACATAATAACAAGTGCACTTAACAAAACAGCCCCTAAGAGGGTGGGTGTAGGCTTGTGAAAAAGAGCTTAATAAAATAAAATAGCAAGTGTAAGTTCTTTTGTGACATCTAAAAACTCTTCTTAAAGCTTATTGTGTGTTGATAAGACAATAACCTTATAACCAAACCTACATACCAGTAAAGACCTAACCCTTTTGTGTGCAATTGCATCAAATGTTATCGAATAGAAACCTAATCTCCCACGATAAAAACAAACATTCTAGAATTGCTTAAATATTATAATGGTAAATTAAACCAACAAGGAAAACACATTCGGAACAAGAAAGGAAATAGGGGTAAAGTTATAAACAATCTCAAATATGTAGAAAAGCGGGTGCTTGACTAGCATACTTTCTATGGCTCTAGGCTAAATTTGGATAAGCCAATAAGCTCACTTCTTAGCAGTTTATGAAATTGACCTTAAGCCGCAGTCACGTATAATAACTTAAAGCTAACACAACATTATTTACATGTTTGAGATTATTCAAAACTTTGGTCCAATTTTATTCATGAATATGCCATTCATCTTCATGGGATAAACTGCTATTATAAGATCATAAGCTATATAACCCAAACACCCCCAAAATTATATCAAAACCTAACGATAACAAAACAAAACACATAGTTTCAAATATAATTTGGTGAACACACTTACGTAGTTATTCGAGCACAACTCTATCTTGTCTCGTATACTACTAAACCGATCTCTATCTTCGAGTCGAGTTATGTAATAATAGTTGAGCTAATTTGCGCACAATACATTAAAGTCGATGGCGTGAGAAGAAGGGTAGACCCAAACTCAGATGGGAAGATAGACTTAAGCTCGATATGAAGGAGCTTCTCTTGTCCGAGGACATGACCTCAGATAGGAAGGCGTGGAGAGATAGAATTAGGATTGGTGGGTAGTCCCGGCTAGGTGTCTTGAGGGTTTAGGTGGTTTGGGGCGCTTAATGGGCTAGGTGCTTTGCCTTAGTCTTAGGCCTAGTGCGTTGCTTCCCTTTTTTTGTGTTTCGCCCCTAGGGTTGCCTAGGGTTTACGTTGCCTCCCTTGTTTTGGGCAGTTCCGGCTAGGTGTCATTTTTGTGTTTCTCCCCTAGGGTTGCCTCTTTTTTTTTTTTTTTTTGGGTGCCTCTTTTGCTTTGCCTTACTTTAGGCCCCTCGCGTTGCTTTTGCTCTGCTTTGTGTGCTTTCTTTGGTTTGTTTGCTGTGCGCTATCTTATTTTATCTCTCACTCGCACACCTGCACTTGTCGGAGGTCTTGTTGGAAGCAATCTCCCTACTCCCGGGTTTACCCTGGGTAGGGGTAGGATCTGTCTACATTATACCTCCCCCATACCCTGCCTCGGCGGGATTGGGTTTGTTGTTGTTGTTGTTGTAATGAGACAACCCTTATAAACCAAGTTTTTAGTCAATATGTATCTTTAAGCTATTCAATTCCAACATAATTTTTTAAGGTACTTCAATTAGTAGATTAATCAAGAAGAACAACAGATTTAGAACATAATGAAAATAGAGCCAAAGTTCTAAACAAGCTCAAATATGTAAATAAGGGGCATTTGGCTTACGTGGTATCTTAGGCTTACGAGCTTTTCCTGAACATGAATAAGCACATAAGCTCACTTTTTTGCGAGTGTATCAACTTGAGTTTAAGCACAAGTTAATAAAATCATAAAACGCTACAAGTGAGCTTATAGGCTTATCCAAATCAATAAGCGAGTAGCCTAAGAAAACAACCTAAACCAAATAGAACCTTATTGACATGTGTGAGGTTGGTTATTACTTTTTTCCTATTTTCTTTGTTGTTCCTGAATGGGTTAACATACAAATATGTAACTAAATTTTCCAAAAAAGTTCGCCTAAGGTAACGAGCTTTCATTTAGTAACATATATGTATATTGTCCTTTACTGAATATGTTGTCATCGGTCAATCCAACATTATAACCTCTACTATCAAACAAAAGAAACCAAAAAAAAAAAACCCTGTACCATACCGTTTTGAGCAGCAGCCATGAGTTAAGTTTTACAGCTTAGTCAAACTTGTTAGAATGTTGGTAACTGGGGCAAAAGTCTAAATTTCTTTTTTCAGGGTTGCATATTTGATACTAGGTAGTTACAATTTGTAATTTAGGACATCAAATAATTTAAGGCAAAAGTCTAAATTTCTTTCTTACGGCTGCATATTTGATACTTGGTACTTACAATTTGAAATTTAGGACATCAAATAACCTCAAGTTATGTGCAGGGACATCAAATAACCTCAGATTTCGTTGCATGATATGTGATTGTGCTATTTTTCTTGTTTCTGATGCATCTCTATATGATAAATAGGTAGCCTATCATAACATAAAATCAAATGGATAATCAAAATGCATGGAAGTATGGAACAATTTCCAGAAGGAACAAAAGGCAAAGCTAAAAGGATCCGAAGTTGCAGATGTACATCAATTAAGGGATACAGGGAAAGCTATGCCAAAAGAGGAAAAAGATAAACATGGGGTAGAACATGAGAAACATGTGGGACAAGGATTACAATTCATTACTCAGCCACTGAATTTGTAAAGAGATGGAAAGGTTTAGGGGAAGAGATGCAGTTTTGAAAAACAATTTAAAATATAACCCATTTAAGAGTCTCTTGGAGATGGATGGTAGGGTAAGAAGCAGTAAGCTTATACGCTATCTAGTATCTAACTTTGACACCACGGCTAAGAGTCTACACATCAATGGTTGTTACTATATAGACACACTAGAGGACTTTACGTTGATCATGGGTATTGAAGATGGTGGGCAAGAGACTGATTTGAAAACCATCTGCAAATAATTCCTTTAACTCTTTTGAAGGTGGTCAGTTTTCAAATCAATCTCTCCCCCCACAATCTTCAATACTCATGATCTACGTAAAGTCCTCTAGGGTGTCTATATAATTACAATCATTACTAGACAACGTATAAGCTTAATACTTCTTACCCTACCATCCATCTCCAAGAGACTCTTAAATGGGTTATCTTTCAAATTGTTTTTCAAAACTATCTCTCTTCCCCTAAATCTTTCCATCTCTTCACAAATTCAGTGACCACACACTTAATTGTAATCCTTGGTCCCAAATATTTCTCATGTTCCACCCCATATTTCTCTTTTTCCTCCTTTGGCATAGCTTTCCATGTATCTCTCAATTGATGTACATCTGCAACTTCGAATCCTTTTAGCTTTGCCTTTTGTTCCTTATGGAAAATGTTCCAAGCATTTTGATTATCCATTTGATCTTATGTGATGATAGGCTACATATTTATCCTATAAGATGCATCAGCAACAAGAAAAATAGCACAATCACCTATCATGCAGCAAAATTTGAGGTTATTTTATGTCCCTCCATATAATTTGAGGTTATTTTATGTCCCTCCATATAATTTGAGGTTATTTGATGTCCTAAATTTCAAATTGTAACCACCAATATCAAATATGCAGCCGTAAAGAAAGAAATTTAGACTTTTGCCTCAAATTATTTGATGTCCTAAATTTCAAATTGTAACAAGAAGTATCAAATATGCGGCCCAAAAAAAATTACACTTTTGCCAACAATTACCAACTTTATAACAAGTTTGACTAAGGTGTAAAATTTAGTCGAGACTAAAATACCCCTATATGGATACTCTCTAAAATTCATTTGGTTTAGTGCACACGAGGGCTTTTAGTGAATCCCAATGTCAACAATGAAAGTCCAATATTAGTGAATCCCATAGTTAATGCACATGAGAGCTTAAACCTTTTTTTATACAGATAGACTTAACCTCATGTTTTATAAAAACACACATTCTCGTATAGTGTTCTAAAGATCTTATTATTTTATAATGTTGGATTCACCGATAAAAACAAAACATTCAGAACAAGTGAGAAAATGGGACCAAAGTTCTAAACAAGCTCAAATATGAAATATGTAAACAAGGGTGCATAGAGTTTAAGTGTTTTCTAGGATGACGGAGATAATTGGCTTTGGATAAGCCAATAAGCTCATTTTTCTAACCACTTATCAACTTGAGTTTATGGATTAGCCAAAAGCTCAAGTTAATAAAATCATAAGATACTAAAAGTGATATAGGCTTATCCTAAAAGATATGTTTTTTTGGTTAATCCACCGTTGTAACCTCGTACTCTACAAATATAATCAAACAAAAACACAGCGTCTTGAGCAGCAGCCATAAGTTTAGTAGCAAGACCTAACTTCCTATGAGTCCTTAAAACAGCAAGAGAAGTAATACAACCATGACGGTGAGTAGATTAATTAACAAAACAACACATTCAGAACATAATGAAAATAGGACCAAAGTTCTAAACAAACTCAAATATGTGAATAAGGGGGCGTTTGGTTTATATAGTTTCGAGGCTTACGGCCTTTCTGCTTTCGGATAAGCCGATAAGCTAACTTTTTAACAGTTTATCAACTTGAGTTTATGGCTTAGCCATAAGCTCAAAGTAAATAGAATCATAATATACTAAAAGTGAGGTTATAGGCTTATCCAACTATCAATAAGCCAGGAGACACATTTGGAATGTGGATAGAAGCTATTCTGATAGTTGGATGTGGAGTAATTTTTTGAATTTAAGGAATAAAGCCAGGAGACACATTTGTTATGAAATTGGCAATGGTCATAAAGTTTCTATGTGGTATGATTGGTGGTCTGATGTTGGTCCTTCATGGCTGCTGCCCAAAACGCTATGGAACATTTTTTTTTTTTTTTTTTTTTTTGGTAGTAGTAGAGGTATATTATAAACCTTATGAGAGGTGGGAAATAGCGTGGGGTCGGGTGCACGGGTTCGGTCTAGACCGGTAACCTGAGTTTAAATGGTTCGGGTCTAGATGTGTTTTCTTCAGTTGGCAAGATTTTTTTGTTGTTTTAGGAAAAGTGAAAGAAGAGAGTATTGTTTTGTTTTTACCACTAGAACCGCTAAGACCTCGTTGGGTAAGTAATTGTAGTATAATTGCCACTTGCTATCAAATACCAATTAGACCCATCATATCAAGTAATTTTATAGACAATGACAATGAGATCCGACTAGACACCTTGCTGAGTTCATTTGGAGTAGCTTGCTAGACGGATGTACCTTATTTATCCAAGGTCTATAGAACCCGTGTCCATTTATACCATTAGTCTCAAAGGTTGGAACATCTCATATTGACACTAGACTAGGGTAACAATTTGAATAAACTACATATGTAATAAGTGGGGGTGTGTTTGGTTTATGTGTTGGATATCTAGCTCACGGGCTTAGTTTTTGAAGGTTTTTTTTTGTATTGTTTGTGCTTTTTGGTGCAAAATGAGGTGAAGATTGGAGATTAATCATAGAACCCCAAAAATTACATCATAAAACCCAAAAGAAAAGGTTTGGCATACCCCGACCAAACCTTGAGGTTGCATATTATACAAAAAAGATTTCAGGGAAAGATACAGAAAGCGCAAAAACTGTGGTAATGGACTGCACTAATGGCTATTATTTCGAGACAACCATGCCAATTCGACACACATTTACATCAGGGGCTTAACAATCTATCGCAATGTTTATCCAAATCCTTGGAATACCGGAATTC
>LBNU01028844.1:153439-180828 GCA_014162995.1 Artemisia annua | reverse complement strand
TTTTTTTTTTTAAAAAAAAAAAAAAAAAAAAAAAAAAAAAAAAAAAAAACTGTTCCATAGCGTTTTGGGCAGCAGCCATGAGCTTAGTAGCAAGGCCCAGCTTCCTATGAGTCCTTAGCACAGCGAGTGAAGTAATATGACCATGACACTCAGTTGTTGACTCCTCATCCATTTTGGCTAAAACATATCCAACTATTTTCCCGCCGTAATCTTCGGCGACGTACAGGAGGTGGGGCCATGACAGGATGTGGTAGAAATAGTATTTCATTTGGTAGTTTTCTGGGAGGCAGAAGAGGTTGCAGGCTTGCATTGATAGGAGGTCGTCTACTGTTGCCTTGCGTATGCATACCATTTTTGTGTGTGTGTGTTTTTTAGTGTGTGTTTTGGTGTTTTTTTTGGAAGAGAGGGGCTAGGGTTTTGACTTTGAATGTGGGGGATGGAGAGTTGGGAGTTGTGGTATTTAGGTTGCTATTTTTGCTAAATGAATTTGACTTTGTTTCAAAAAAAATAAAAAAATAAAAAAATAATAATGAAAAAAAAAATAAAAAAAAAAATAAAAAATAAAAAAAAGGCCCAAAGGTGCAAATAGACTTGCCCTGTATGCCTCAAAAAAGTTCTTTCTCAAAATACCCCAAGACGAATGTCGCCATAGGTAGATGGGGCGACTCCTAAAAAATTGTGACACGTGTCCCACTTATGTACTTGTTTTTTACACGTGTCGCAATTTTATAAGAGTCGCCTCCCACTTACCCGAGGCGACTTTCGCCTTGGGATATTTTGAGAAATGAAATTTTTTTGAGGCATAGAAGGTGGGATTGTACTTTTAGAGTAGTTATAGAATTGGTTCTAAAAATGATTAGAAAGTGCAATTTTTATTTATGGAAAGTTTTAAGAGAATTGTTATACGGAGTAACTATTTTGCAATAGAGAGAATTACCGTATGAGACCTTTTAAACCGTGTATTACTACATTTTTAGACATTTATCGTTTGAACATGTTTGAAAGTTACATCTCGGACCTCAAGTCAACCTTTGAAAATCTCTCTTGGCGTCAAACTACTTATTTACAGTAGTTACCATTTGAGAATTTGTCAATCGAAGCCTACCACCCTTCGGGTTGGATCCTTCGAAGATAGTAACGCAGAGGAGAAGCTTAACTTGGTCACCCACGTTTTCCCTTTTTACCTCAGCTTCCTCGCCAAGGTTGAGAACGTGGGTCACTAAGCCCAGCGGTTACCAAAAATCATGGGACACCCTCATGATCCCCAAATCTTGTGCATCAGCCCTCCAAAGCTTATTTCTTCCCCTATAAGTAGCTTGGTCGTGTCATTTGGTTATGGTATGCTTAGTAAACACTTAAACACTTTTCTTAAACTTACCTACTCATCATAACCTATACTTATTCGCACACCGGAGGTGGTTCGCAGGGTCTAAGCCCTGCGCAATCATTAAATGTAATGTCCTTCTTATTTCAGGTAATTGGCTAGATCACACACCCCTCTATCCTTCGATTGTCATCGCAAGACCTGGTCGTACCAATTATTGTACAATCAACAACATTAATAATTTTTTAGTTTTAAGCATTAAGCAAAGCGACGATGTATAGCGGTAACTATTATCTTTGCAAAATCGTGATTCTGGTATGACCCTTGATGCAAAACTTACGGGTTCAATTTGTAATCATTTCGAGAAAAAAGTGCATGGGTTAGTAACAAAAAATGATAAAAGTTTAAGGATTAAACAATATTTAAAATATTAATCTAGTTATAGATCCACAAAAGGTATGAATTGGCGGGAACACCTTGACCCCTGGTGCCTTTTGGCACCAGCCATTGTCCAACCAAAAGGAATAGATCCGATAACTCTCTTTGCCCAATGAGGCACCAACTAGAGCGAGCACAAGCCGAAACTTGAACTCACGACCTTTTAATTTTAAGCTTTTAAGTTAGTATGAAATATCATTCACTCTTTTTAAGAGCAACCATGTAAATTGCTATTGATAGAGAAACCATGTATTTTTTAAAATTGATAAACACGCAGAAATTAACCAATATGAAAAATTGTCATTTAAAAGTTGACATTTTAAAAGTAGTAAAGATTGGTATCGTTAAAGCAACCGTGTGACTGAAACTTGTTTTGAAATGAATGGTAGAATAGTAAAACTTACCATTTAAGCATTTTAAGTTTAAGATGCATTATATGCGATTAAGATATAGTAAGATAGAAAAAGGTTTCTTCTTTTGTTTCTTGTCCTCTCCTTCGTCTGCCGAATGAATACAAGAAAACAACATTGTTATTTTTTCTTGTTTTGGTGATTATTTAACTAGTCACTTACTTTGGTGGGATCTAATAAAGCATAATCATTGTTGGTGAATTGTATTTTTTAAACGACTAGCATCCGACTCGTGTTGTCTGAAGTGATGTCAAGTATCTGAATAGGTGTTACACTTGTTTCGCGTCATCTATTCCAACGATTTATCATAGTTTTTAAAATTAAGTATGGTTCACTAAATCACTGCACGGGGTGCAAAACTTTTATGTGTGTTTTGTTTATTTATGGTTTTGCTATCACTAGGGTGAGCATGGGCTGTTTGAAAACCCCGAATCGAAAACTTCGGGTTTTAAGAAATGCAAACCGTTTGGCAGAGCCGTATATATGAGGGTGTGCAAGGTGTGTTGTCGTACAGGGCTTCTAAATTCTAGAGGCTTCAAAATTTGTATATGATATGTACATATATTCTATCAAAGTAACTTCGTGTATTTGCTTTAAAGTGTTGCATTTTGAAAATGATTATTTATTATTTTATCTTTGGGGTAGTNAAAAAAAAAAAAAAAAAAAAAAAAAAACAAAAAAAAAAACAAAAAACAAAAAACAAAAAGAATTTATCTTTCGTGAATTATTTGATCGAAGAATCGAAGGAGATAGTAGTTAGTATAATCAACAAAATAATAAAACACAATAATTTCTTCTGCTATAAAGATGTGTATTTTATAAAGTTGTAGGGTATGTACGTAGCATATCCTTTGGGTCATTTCCTTATTATAAAAAGAACTTAATCACTTATCAATTGATTCATCACCCTAAAATACAATGGAACAATATTCCATTGATTCTTACGTAGTTGCATGGTTAGCTATAGTGGCTATTTTTCTTGTCGCCCGCTACCTTCGTCGTCCCACCTCCAAACTCAACCTACCTCCTGGCCCTAAACCATGGCCCATCATCGGCAACCTCAATCTCATGGGCACGCTCCCTCACCGTTCTGTCCGTGAACTCTCTAAACAATACGGCCCAATCATGCACCTCAAATTCGGTTCCAAAAGTGTTGTGGTGGGATCCTCGGTCGAGATGGCAAAAGTCTTCTTGAAAACTATGGGCGCCAACTTTGCTTGTCGCCCTAAGACCGCTGCAGGAAAATACACCGCCTATAATTACTCCGACATCACATGGTCCCCTTATGGAGCTTATTGGCGACAAGCACGTAAACTTTGTGCTGTGGAGTTGTTTGGTGCAAAACGGCTAGAATCATACAAGTACATTCGAGTGGAGGAAATAAAATCGCTTATAAAGGAGGTTTATAAGTCATCAGGTGAAGAAATTGTGTTAAAGGAACTATTAGCAACGTTGAGTTTGAATGTGATTAGTCGGATGGTATTGGGGAAGAAATATTTGGATGAAAAGGATGTGGGGAAATCGATGGTGAGTGGTGACGAGTTTAAGAAGATGATTGGTGAGTGGTTTTTGCTAAGTGGGGTGTACAACTATGGAGACTGGATACCATGGATCGGTTTCATGGACCTTCAAGGGTATGTGAAGAGGATGAAAGCGGTGAGCAAGAAGTTTGATCCGTTTCTTGAGCATGTGTTGGACGAGCACGATGCTAGGAGGAGATTGGAGGCCGAGAATTTTGTCCCGATGGACATGGTTGATTTGTTATTGCAGGTTGGCGATGATTCCACTCTTGATGTTAAGCTTGAGAGACATCGTGTCAAGGGGTTTACGCAGGTACACTACCCGCGTCATCTTATGTTTTCAAAAGTCATTGAAAATACATTTTTTGAGAGACACATTTTAGGGAGTAATTAGCACTTTTTTACATGACCAACATAGTATATATAAAATTATAAAATATCGTACGTTGGCAATTCTTTTATTTATAGGACTTGCTTGCTGGTGGAACGGACTCTTCAGCTGTAATCGTGGAATGGTCAATTGCGCAACTCCTAAAGAAACCAGAAATTTTTAAAACGGCAACAGATGAGTTGGATAAGGTAATAGGTCGAGATAGATGGGTGGAAGAGAATGACATGCACAACCTTCCATACATAAGGGCAATTGCGAAGGAGACATTGAGGTTACATCCAGTGACACCAATGTTAACTCCAAGAAGGACACGCGAGGATTGTGAAGTTGCCGGTTATGATATTCCAAAAGACACATGTATCATGGTCAACGTATGGGCCATAGGAAGGGATCCGACGTTATGGGATAAACCCGACGAGTTTTGTCCCGAGAGATTCATTGGAAAACAAATGGATGTGAAAGGTAATAATTTTGAGTTATTGCCGTTTGGTGCAGGGAGAAGGATGTGCCCTGGTTACAATTTAGGACTAAAAGTTATCGAGTCAAGCTTGGCTAACTTGCTTCATGGATTTAACTGGAAACTACCGAGTAAAATGACAGCAGATGATTTAGGGATGGATGAATTATTTGCGTTGTCGACTACTAAAAAAATCCCACTTGTCACTGTTGCTCATCCAAGGCTACCACTCGAAATGTACTCATTTTGATCATATTTGACTTCTTGCAGCTATTGTTTGCTGAAAGTTAAAGCTATAAACTTCTCATGATACCATATGTTTGTGCATAGTGTAGCTTTATAATTACGAGTAATAAACTTATCCAGTTAATTAGGTCTTGCCTGTAGTTAAAAGATTTTAACGTCTCTTTGTTATCCTAAAGGGTTATTCTATTGACTATAGCAGGTGCGGCGGACCTAGGACTTTAAGTCACCAGGTGCACACTTTTTTTACGAGTATAAACGAAACAAAAATGAACATAAAGGTACGATTTAAATTTAAAAAAATAGTAAACAAATTAAGAAGACGTGTATAAAATGGGCAGAGCTTCTGCTGAAACTCAAACCATAAAAAGATCTTAAAATGGGCAGCAGAAGACTTCACTTGAAAGATGAAATATCCAAGAGAAATGAGAACAAATGGTGCTCCAAAACAATGGGTTAAAAATTAACAATGTTTTAGGATTAAGCCATGCCACAGACAAAATCTTTCCATTTTTCTGATTTCTCAGAAGCACTGATATTGTCATTATCGGAATCAAAATCTTCTTCCGAGTTCTTATTACCCACATCAAAAGTGGCACCATGTTTAACCAAAACTACGTCATGTTGTTTCGAAACTATTTAGTTGTGATTATTTAAAATCAAACTAAATTTCCTAACTTTTCTCAACTATAGAAATGCAATTTTTTTTTGTCAAAACCATTCATCTCAAAATGATAGAAATGCAATTTTTTTTGTCAAAACCATTCATCTCAAAATGAAATTCACATTTCCATGAGCAATTGATTCCGGAAAATAAAACCATTCCTACCGTTACATATTTGAAACAATCTGCATTTGTCTTACTATTTTGTTATCATGAAGATGAGCAATAAAAATGAATATATATTCAAACACAAGGTGGTCTGCAAAATAAAAAAACAATGGGTCTAGAATGGATTGAAGTTCTTGCGAGATGCTTGTTCGATCAATGTTGTTTGCATATATAAGATCAATACATGTTCTAACAGAAATCAGCAATCAGAAGTCCCCTAAAGTGTAAAATAACTACAACTGGCGTCGAATTTCTCAAGGATCAAGCGATTTTTTTCTTAACTACTTTGAGGTCAGATTCTGTTGTATTGACCTAAAAGTAACAATCACCGTCTTAATTAACAATCATAGGCCAAATTTTCTAGCCCAAAGCAAGCGTATCAAGCTTGTATCAAGAAAACCCCTAAATGGAAAAAGTAATTTGACGTTATAATTTCAATGAATATAATCAACACAATACAACAACATTTCCGTTACAGCTTCTAGGAAAGAAGCTACACTCAGCATATCATTTCCCCCTTATCGTTCAAGAATTCTGGCAGCAAAATTCTTGGCAATGATAGTTCCATCCTTTTCTACAACAATTTCTCAAGTTAATAAACAAACCAACCACAAACCAATTTTTTAGTAGAAAAAGACCGAACTCCCCAAGGATGATTAGAACAACAAAGGGTCAAGAATCAGCTTTTCGTTTCAGCCTCATTTAAGCTGCAGCATCTCAGTTTCAAAGCCTGCTTTTGCCAGGTCCACGAGAAAAAAAGGTTGCTTATAACTGTGAACTCTCAGTAGGCAATGTGGTTGTTTTGCATACGTCACCACGACATAATGGGCAAATCCTGTTTCATCAACGGAAATTAACTTATTATGTTAGATGCTTGACTCAAAACGGTTATGCCTTTTTNCCAGCAGGGGCGGACCTAGGACTTTAAGTCACCAGGTGCAACATTTTTTTACGAGTATAAACGAAATAAAAATGAACTTAAAGGTACGATTTAAAATAGGAAAAAAATGTAAACAAATTAAGAAGACGTGTATTAAATGGGCAGAGCTTCTGCTGAAGCTCAAACCATAGCTTCTGGTGACTTGCAAAACTGAAAAATGAAGCTAACCATTAAAAAGATCTTAAAATGGGCAGCAGAAGACTTCACTTGAAAGATGAAATATCCAAGAGAAATGAGAACAAATGGTGCTCCAAAACAACAATGGGTTAAAAGTTAACAATGTTTTAGGATTAAGCCATGCCACATACAAAATCTTTCCATTGTTTTGATTTCTCAAAAGCACTGATATCGTCATTATCGGAATCAAAATCTTCTTCCGAGTCCTTACTACCCACATCAAAAGTGGCACCATGTTTAATCAAAAACTACGTCATGTTGTTTCGAAACTACGTAGTTTTGATTATTTAAAATCAAACTAAATTTCCTAACTTTTCTCAACTATAGAAATGCAATTTTTTTTTGTCAAAACCATTCATCTCAAAATGAAATTCACATTTCCATGAGCAATTGATTCCGGAAAATAAAACCATTCCTACCGTTACATATTTGAAACAATCTGCATTTGTCTTACTATTTCGTTATCATGAAGATGAGCAATAAAAATGAATATATATTCAAACACAAGGTGGTCTGCAAAATAAAAAAACAATGGGTCTAGAATGGATTGAAGTTCTTGCGAGATGCTTGTTCGATCAATGTTGTTTGCATATATAAGATCAATACATGTTCTAACAGAAATCAGCAATCAGAAGTCCCCTAAAGTGTAAAATAACTACAACTGGCGTCGAATTTCTCAAGGATCAAGCGATTTTTTTCTTAACTACTTGAGGTCAGATTCTGTTGTATTGACCTAAAAGTAACAATCACCGTCTTAATTAACAATCATAGGCCAAATTTTCTAGCCCAAAGCAAGCGTATCAAGCTTGTATCAAGAAAACCCCTAAATGGAAAAAGTAATTTGACGTTATAATTTCAATGAATATAATCAACACAATACAACAACATTTCCGTTACAGCTTCTAGGAAAGAAGCTACACTCAGCATATCAGTTCCCCCTTATCGTTCAAGAATTCTGGCAGCAAAATTCTTGGCAATGATAGTTCCATCCTTTTCTACAACAGTTTCTCAAGTTAATAAACAAACCAACCACAAACCAATTTTTGAGTAGAAAAAGACCGAACTCCCCAAGGATGATTAGAACAACAAAGGGTCAAGAATCAGCTTTTCGTTTCAGCCTCATTTAAGCTGAAGCATCTCAGTTTCAAAGCTTGCTTTTGCCAGGTCCACGAGAAAAAAAAGGTTGCTTATAACTGTGAACTCTCAGTAGGCAATGTGCTGGTTTTGCATACGTCACCACGACATAATGGGCAAATCCTGTTTCATCAACGGAAATTAACTTATTATGTTAGATGTTTGACTCAAAAACGGTTGTGCCTTTTTTNGTAACAATCACCGTCTTAATTAACAATCATAGGCCAAATTTTCTAGCCCAAAGCAAGCGTATCAAGCTTGTATCAAGAAAACCCCTAAATGGAAAAAGTAATTTGACGTTATAATTTCAATGAATATAATCAACACAATACAACAACATTTCCGTTACAGCTTCTAGGAAAGAAGCTACACTCAGCATATCATTTCCCCCTTATCGTTCAAGAATTCTGGCAGCAAAATTCTTGGCAATGATAGTTCCATCCTTTTCTACAACAATTTCTCAAGTTAATAAACAAACCAACCACAAACCAATTTTTTAGTAGAAAAAGACCGAACTCCCCAAGGATGATTAGAACAACAAAGGGTCAAGAATCAGCTTTTCGTTTCAGCCTCATTTAAGCTGCAGCATCTCAGTTTCAAAGCCTGCTTTTGCCAGGTCCACGAGAAAAAAAGGTTGCTTATAACTGTGAACTCTCAGTAGGCAATGTGGTTGTTTTGCATACGTCACCACGACATAATGGGCAAATCCTGTTTCATCAACGGAAATTAACTTATTATGTTAGATGCTTGACTCAAAACGGTTATGCCTTTTTAGAGATCAATCAACGAATTCAGATAGCTTTTAAGAGTATATAACATTGATGTTCGGGTAAGATGATTTGTACGATCCTGTAGAATTACAAGTTTATGGTTCCTCATTTACGAGGTCTAGCAAGAACCTAAGGACGTGTCTTATAGGAAAGATAGGAATGTCGATTTCAACTCGCTTATGCAAGTATAAGAATAACCTTATAATCATATTTAACATATTAACTATTTATATAATGCAAAATAATAGGAGACAACAAAATGTAGTGTGCCAACACAACCCGACCCATGATTCCATGCCTAAAAATTACCCATTTGACCATTTTGCCACCTATAAAGAACAGTATGTAGGGACCATCCAAAATGCATGTCTTAATACTGCTCAGAGTTCAAGTGGAGGCTACCAGCAATTTATTTGCCTTTGAACAACATATCAAATGAAAAATTTTTGGAGAACGAAGTAACGAACAGAGAAAAATAGATAGATTTGATGTGAAATAGAAACGAAAATATACCTGTGAATTTCTTTGAGCCATTTGTCAACGCATAATCTATGAAACTCGTGATGGCAAGGGAGAACCCGAACTTCATCTCCATCCTCATATTCAACAAGGCAAATGTAACATCTGCATAAAGCAAAAGCAATGATTACTATTACCAATATATCAAGGGTAAAGAATGACATTTAACTCTATCAACATACAAAACTCTTCTTTCTGAGAAATCCATCAAAATCCCATTGTCACCTTTTTAGAAAGATTTATGTTAAATTACGTTACGTTCCCAAGTCCGTGATCAAGTTATGGGGTTAAGGGGCTCGAAAGAGAGAACCCAACAATCTCTGAGATAAACTCAATTGACTTTTATTTTCTGTTTTTTTTATTGAATGAAACACAGGTTACATTTAAAGCAATGAAAACCTAACAGACCCCTAACTAATAGCAACTTGACAAACCTAAAACACTTGTACCTTATCCTAAATAAAACAATTCAAATAAAAGATTAACATCCTAATTAAATCTGTAAATACTGACAGCTTAATTTTTTCCTGCTGGTCATAACAAATTACCTATTTGTCCATTCTTAAAATTATAGGTTTACAGGTGACACTCATTTTTGGAACAGATTTATTTACTTAGTAAGGATAGATTCTTAGATAATGAGAGACAGTCATATAGAACTCTGACTAGCCTAAATATGACCGACAATCATTTTCTTCCTATTTACACAAAACATGACGACGATTAATTGCATCATTGTTGCCACAATGCAAAGTAGATGAGAAAAGGGACACTTACATTTTGCAAGAATGCAATGTTTTGGACAAAATGTGCAAGTATAATGTCTTTTTGCACAATTTGTCCCAAGATGTTCATTCTTGCAGCATGCAAAGTGCGCCTTTTCCAACTTTACAAGCTCACTCTCACAAGATGTATTGCATTTTCTACATTTTCACACGTATGCTAATTTTTTTGCACAATTTGCCCCCAAAGGCTCGTTCTTACAACATGTATTGTTTCTTTTATATTTGCACAAGCACAGTCTTAACGACTGTAGACATATTTTACAAGAATGATACTTTGCTTACAACCAAAAACAAAGTATGGTGACTAAAAAAGTTAATCACCGCCAACTTCACATATGGCAAAACACCAAGTGAAGCACCATCTACCTACAGAGAACTTAAAATACAAAATTAAAACTACGGGGCTATGGGCATGTGAGCATAAACGTTTCAAAACTCTTATTCTAACGTTTATCTATTTCTAAATCTTGCTAAGCACAACAAAATGTCAAGTTAATGCACACAGATAGCAATCACCACATTTCATAATAACTAGAAACTTTGCAGGGATATAGAGTTATAGACGCCTACAAACCAAGTCTCCACAACTTAGGTTGAATCTGGGGATATATGATTCCCGTTGCATCTTGCAACTATTCCCGTTACTAAAAAACTTGTTATAAGTATATAAATCACTAATTCCAAATTATCTTCAATAGGAACAATCATTCGTTTTAAATACTTGATGTAATAATCTAACTTTGATTGCCAAACAAAAAACATTCATATCAATTTTAAGATCACCAGGTTAATCCTTATTGACCTAAACAATCAGACTGAACTTTGTTGTTAAAGCATACGGAGCAACAAAAACTAAGAAGTAAAATATACATACTGTGCATCATCTTCGTATGATTTCTTTGGCAACTTGCGGTGTAGTTTAACAGGAAGTGCTTCCACTACTTCAATAGGAGCAGGAACTGACCCAATTGAAGACAATGCAGGTCGAGATGAAGAAACTACAGATTGCTGGTGAATTTCATCCAAAACCTAATTAAAATAAGTCCACTAGGTTCAACTCATAAAAAATACCTAAAAACTGAAGAGAGAAAAAAACCATCCTTAAGAAACATGACATCACCTCAAAGAGAGCTTCAGCCAATAAAACAATCCTTGATATACTGCCCCTGGCATTGGCACCATCAATTGAATCTTGATTACTAAGTCGACATGTGCAATGTCCCGTCCGATGCTGACCCGACAATATACAAGACCTTTCGTGACCAGATAGATTCTCAAAACGACTTCCCATCCTCTGCAATGCGTGAACCTAAAGCAAAGCAAAGCGAGTCAATATATAAACTTTTGAGTATCCCGTTAGAATCATGTGATACTATCCAAATATGATAATCCAAAAAACACTTCATTATAAAGTAATGGGGGTACCTGTGATCTTATTCTTCTTCTTCGTTCAAGAAAGTTTGACCTATGTTCCAGAAGGTTAGCGTAACTGCTGCTATCTCTAGAACCTAAATTTTCAACTTCAAACTCATGATTCCCATACAAAGAGTTGGTCATGGCCGATATAGAATAATTTGAAGAAGTTACAGGTGTCGCCACATTCTCATTAGACGAACGTGATTCTGTTTCACGATTATCACTCCCACTCGCAACTTCATGTTCTTGTTGAAACGGAAAAGATGCTAATTCAGGAAACGTTGGTCTTTGAAGCACTCGATCACGTAATCTTCCAACACTCAAAGTTCTACTAAACCTAACATTTTGTTCAACAGGCTCTCGCGCTTCCATTCTTCTATTTCTATTAGGTTCGATTCCATTGTTATAATCATACTGACCCAATTCACGAATAGAACTTGCATCACTATTATCAGAATCAGAATCGTCATCTCGATGTTCAGGAGACACTGGCATTAAACATGATGGAAAAATGTCACACCCTTGACGGGTTTTACTTCTATTTGCAGAACGACTGGATTGAATATCATCGTTTGATATAACTGAGCTTGTGGAAGATTCTGGATATGCTCTTGAGGAGCGTGAAGAACGTGAACTTGTATTACCAGGAAAGAAATTAAACCGAGAAAGGAAACGACTAGAACGGTTACGTGAAGAACCACTTCCGCTTCTTGATACACTCCCACTCAGGCTTGATTCACCCCATTCACTAATCTGTGTTTCGGAATGTCTTTTATCAGCTCGTTTCATTTTACTACCTTTGGACTTTGATGTACTCACGTTTGAACGATTTTGTTCAATAACAGTTTCTTTAACCCGATGATCAGTTATCTGAAAAGTTCAAAACACATCATATGTTAAGAATCACTCAATCAACTATCAATTCGTCAAGAAAGCAACAAAGTTTTAGAAATATACATAGAAAAGCAACTACATGTTCATGCAACATTGCATATTCAAGCGGTTATATAACTAATACATTTTCAAGTTGCAGACAATCAATTCTAGTGTTTGGGCATAACAAAAAAAATAATAATAATTTAAAAAAAAAAAAAAAAAAAAAAAAAAAAAAAAAAAAAAAAAAAAAAAAAAAAAAAAAAAAAAAAAAAAAAAAAAAAAAAAAAAAAAAAAAAAAAAAAAAAATCCAGATTACTCACATACCACAAATGCTACTTTATGTAGCTTATAAAAATAATCTCCTTTTATAATATCGCTCTCCATCTCCATCTCCATCTACAGCTACACTACATCTCCAGTTCCACCAACAGTTCTTTTGATTCTAATTAGCCGTATCACCAAATCAATTTCAAAATGTAATGCCAAACACGTTATCAGTTACACCAAAATTAATCGATATCAACCCGATAACTTAATTCCATTCTTGACAAATCCCAACTAACCAAAAACCATTTTACACCCAACAATAACTCTTCACTAAGAGCACTCGGTATGGGGAACATTTAACATGCCATTCATCTATTTTCTTCGTGCCATTCATGAGCCACCATACCGGCCAACATGCCAAACTTGTGCCAAAAGACTTTGAGCCACTCCACTAACTCATGCCAAATGCAACTTCTTCTTCTTCTTTTTTTCTTTTTTTTAATTTTTTTTTTTGTATTGTGAGGTATTTTTAGTGGGGTATTTTGTGGGACCCAATAATATGTTAGTAGTGTGTTATGAGGGAGGGTGTTTGAGTGATTGATGTGTTATTGGGAGGGGTATGATGTTGTGCTGAGGTGTCATACAAATAACGTGTTAACGGGTCACATGATACCCAGTGCTCTAAGTACAAACATACATCACATTTCTTAGGGGGTGTTTGTTTCGGCTTATATAGCCGGCTTATGGCTTATTTGGTTTTGGGCTTATGTTTTATAACCTCACTTTTTGTGGCTTATTTTGAAACTTGCAAGTTTCAAAATAAGCCACAAAAAGTGAGGTCATAAAACATAAGCCCAAAACCAAATAAGCCATAAGCCGGCNAAACAACAAATTTACCAATTCTTCCATAAAAGCACCATGCAAAGAAGAGATAAATTCAATCAAACCATTCTTCTTGATTTCGTCTACAAAAAAACAAAAAAATAAAATAAAAAAAACAATTAAAAAAAAAACAAACAAACAAACAAACAAACAAATAAAAAAAATAACTCAAAACCTGTTCATCATCATCAAGAGTGACGTCATCATTATCATCAGTATCACTATCACCATTAAAAGAAGAAGATCTGTTGATGATACAGTTGTTTTGAAAAACATTCCTTGAAACACTCCTTCGATGACTCTCCGCTGACGTCACTTCCCTAGATTTACTGCTGCTCGATCCCATCTTCTTCTTTCAAATGAAGTTAATTAGTCTTTTTTCAGATCCATATTTTTATAAAATCTTATCAGATGGATGTGGGCATTGGGAAGTGGAGATTGGGAAGTGGGTGGCGCGTGGCGCGTGACGGTGGAGATTTGAAATTATGGATGAGATAGATTTGTGTTGTGTTGTTGTACAAACAGAACATGTGTGTTTGTCACTGTTTCATTGTTTGCGTCATGTACTAGTATTTTGATACTTTGTTTTGTTTTACGGTACAAAGTACTACAAACCACAAACTAAATTCTTGTGTGTAAAAACATGTAGTATCTACTACGTACAAAAATATATTCTATACTCAATTGTTGCATTTATGTTTTAAAAATATATATATATATATATATATATATATATATATATATATATATATATATATATATATATATATATATATATATATATATATATATATATATATATATATATATTGTTGCATTTATTTTTTCAATAACTGTTTTTTTAATTGAAACGAGTGAGAGTTGTCCGTGTGTTGCGACGGAAAAAATAATCAACAATGAGTATTCGGTTTCTTGAATTTCAATTAACCTATAAATAATTACTTGTTAATATTTTTACCTGACATAATTTATTTGTTAAATCTCAAAACTATGGACATTGTTTGTATAGTGAGAGAGCTAACGTGGAATATTTATGTAATATTTTGTTACTCAAACAATCCTTAAATTTAACTCAAAGATCGTTAATGAATTTAGTAGGTGACTAAAGAGACTATTTTTGTAAATTTTGGTTACACAAATAGTCACATTTAAGATAAGGATTGTTGCTGCAATCACATTTGACGACAGGGATGAATTTATGAATTTGTTAAGGATTGTCTTTGAAATACAAGTTAACCAGAGGGACTATTTTTGCCATTTTTGAAAACATATTGTAGATAACATTAACTTCACCCACAAAGCATTAAAAGCATTTGTTTCACAAATGTTATTTATATAATGGAAATTGATTGTTGTGTATAATAATTATGCTTACTTATGTAGTTAATGAATTAATTGGTTGATGTGATAAAATAGTTGGTGAATATTTGAACAAAGAAAGTATATGACACAAGTGATTTATACATTAGAGCACTAGGTACCGTGGTGCCGTCGTTCTGGTGCCGTGGGAAAAAGTTGTTGTCACGTCAGCAAAAAGCTCTATGGCACCAGAAACCCCACGGCACCACATTTTAGGGGTATCCGTTGGCACCAGAATTTCTGGTGCCGTCGGCCAATTTTTTTTTTCTTTTACATAAATTAAAATATACATAATATAAACTAAAATAAACTTCATTAATATTAAAAACACATATTGCATATTAAAAAAACAATTTACATTTAAAAAAAATGCATAAAATTAAAAACGCATCTCCTCGTCATTTTATTTTTTTTTACGTACATAAAATAAAACATACACAATATTAATTAAACTAAAATAAACTTCATTGAATTAAAAAAAACACATAACATAAAAAATATGTATTAACAATGCAAGGAAAACAATAACAAGGACTCATAATGTAAACTTTCATAATAAAAGGTTTAAAGTGAAACTTTTGTAAAAAAAGAAAGAAAAAAAAACAAAAACAAAAACCCAGCTTCTTCCTCGTTTCACTTGCAACTTGGGAGAAAAAAAAAAACAAAAACACTATCTTTACAAACAAACCTCAAACACAAAAATACAATCAATCACACAAACATGAAATCTCCCACAAAAGTCCAAGTTCTTAAAAAAAAAAAAAAAAAAAAAAAAAAAAAAAAAAAAAAAAAAAAAAAAAAAAAAAAAACCCGACCGCGCAGCGCCGATGGGACGGCGCAAGAGGTGATGGCGCGAGCGACGGTACGGTGCGCCGTCGGCCAATTTGGGCTGGTGGCAATGGCGCCAGCCATGGCACCACCGTACCCCATGCTCTTAGGATGATCATTTCAAAATTGTTTGCATATAGTAAGAATCAAAGTTAAAACTTATCACATTTTAGTAGTCGTAGTTAGAAACTTTTTTCACTAAGCCGACCCCATACGGTTATATTTGCATTTATTTTTTAGCAATATAGAAATTATTGTATTGATTTTGAACATGAAAATGATAGTGACAAATGTACTTGTGTTTAGACTATGGTTAATGATGGTCATATCTAAACTACTTTTCACATTAGTCATTTGATCGTCTATTCTTAATCATTCATCACTCAAATACTCGTAGTTATTGTTTTCTATTTACATATACCCTATTAAATACAATATATCTGTAAAATTGTATCACAATAGCGAGGTCGGTCATTTTGTGACATGACTCGCCACTACGTTTACTTTCATCTAACAACAATCTCATTCATCCCTTCCCTCTCTCTCGCTTTCTCCCTCAGCCTCCACTATAGGCAAGTTGGTCTTATTGTTGGCTATTTTGGGTGATTGGTAAGTGTAAAGGGAAAAAAAAAAAAAAAAAAAAAAAGTGTTTGGATTAGCTTATTTAGAACAATCTATGCAATTTTAAATAGTCTTTGTAAATATGATACAAATAAGCTCAAAATCTCTAAATATGTTTCATTCTTCAAGCTTATTGTCTTTTGAATCCTAAATAAGCTCATAAGCTCAAAAACAAGCTAATCCAAACATCCCCGAATTGAAATGTATACAGACAAATACTATCAATTAGCGTAAGTAACAACAACTTTGCCTTATTGGTCGATATGTTCCTATGCCTGCATTTACATGTGATTCGTGTTATGAATATTTTTTTCACATAAGTAGCTCATTGGAAAAAAGATGAGTTTACATAGTTGTCTTGAAAAAGTTAAAAACTCCAAATAATTTGATGATATGTTGATGCAAATATGTGTGTATTACTTCTTTTCAAAATGGGCTAGTTTTTTTAAGCTTAACAAACTACTGTGCTTCTCATGGTACATGTTCATATTTGGTTTATATGGAGCTCAAAACATTTTAACATAATTGATTTTCAATTTTTTTTTAAGCAGTTAAATCGTGAGGTTTTCACCATTCAGATTACCTAAGTAGAGCGAGTTTTGACTTAGATGTACACGGCCTAACCGTAATATCCTTGTGACTATTCCGACCATTACTCTGGTCATCCTGAAGATATATGTATATAGAAAGGTTAAGGTCTCAGACCTTTTGTGAGGATATCAAGTTCCGTGATCACTAAGTCACCTTGACAGTGGTTTTCTCTTTTCCTCTTTGCATTTAAACAAATAAGATGGTTGGTAATTAGTTTGTGGCAATACTAGTTTAGAACAAACATATTAGCTCCAACATGACCAGAAAATGTATTTTTAGATAACACAAAATCACATAAAAATCACATTCATTGATTAGAATCATCAAAAGAACAAAAGAAACACACCAACACAAAGACATTGGTGATCTTCTCTTATTTCATAAACTTGCACAATTTTCGTATTAGTATAATTAAAATCAGGGACCGAGTTCCTCCCATCATTCAGTCAGGAACCGAACCTTTCATATATGTAGACCTTCTATCTCTAGTACAACAACACGAATACCACATCAAAGAATGTGTACTTAAACGTATAGTATCTTATCTGGTGTACATAAATAAAATATCATGATAATCGACCATCTTGATGATGCCGACTTCTAATCAAAAACACGATTGTGGCAAGTTTTGTCACAAGGGTATGGACAGTCTATCTGTTGAAATGTGCCCCGCTCGTAGTACCAGTCCCCGACTGCTTTAGCAATTGTCTGATGAAAAAGAAGCTTATGTTACTCTTCACCCTTGATAATAACTATGGGTGTAATGGAAAGTTTGTGCATTGTGCAAACATGTGTAAAAATACTAGTAAAAGAGATAATAAAGTTACCGTGTTTTTTAACAATGGTGAATCATTTCTCAACCACGTTTCTTGGATTCCTGTTTGGCAATGGGAATAACACGAGTTGATGAACATCCCTCTTGAAGGAGAGTTACCGAATCCGGTCAGTGCCTTCAAGAACTCTTGTCGGTACCCTGAGGAAATATAACAAAAATAAGCGACGACACTTTACACAGAATATGTGAAGCTGTTAATCAAGTGTGTGGGTTAAGTTGTCATTATCAAACCTTGCAAGATATTGAGTTGAGCAGCTGAACACTTAGTTATATCAAGTTTGCATTCTTTCCATGTGCCCTTCTTATCAGAAACCCCGGGAGCCAATATATTCTTTACCTGTATATATAAATTACCAGTTAAATAAAAGAAACACGTAGCAACCGATGCTTATATTCCTGATTTTTATATGTACGTTTGCCTAACCTGCCATGAATCATAGGCAGCGTTAATCAAGAAAATTGGTGTCTTGATGTACTGCACCATGTTTTGTGGGAAAAAGCACTGCAAAAACAAGAAAGAAAATGTTACATTATGATGTTTTAAGAAAAACAAACTGTCAAAGAAGATATCACGACATCCGCCCTTACCAAACCAGGAGCCATTTTTGCTTTGCAGGCTGGAGACAAAACTTTTTCCGATCCCTACATATTTTGATGGACATGGTTATTAGAATATAAACTCGGAAATGTTTATGAAAAATAAATGATAATATGATAAATCAAAAAAGGATTAGAACGTACATGTGTCCTAACAACATCTGCATAGAAGCCTTCAATGTGACTCTGACCTATAATCGTCTTGCTGCATACGATCCCATAATGTCAACATTTTACATTGAAAACATGAAATAGANTAGACCTTCTATCTCTAGTACAACAACACGAATACCACATCAAAGAATGTGTACTTAAACGTATAGTATCTTATCTGGTGTACATAAATAAAATATCATGATAATCGACCATCTTGATGATGCCGACTTCTAATCAAAAACACGATTGTGGCAAGTTTTGTCACAAGGGTATGGACAGTCTATCTGTTGAAATGTGCCCCGCTCGTAGTACCAGTCCCCGACTGCTTTTGCAATTGTCTGATGAAACATAAGCTTGCGTTAATGTTACTCTTTACCCTTACTAATAACTACGAGTATAATAGAAAGTTTGTGCATTGTGCAACCATGTGTAAAAGTACATGCAAGTAAAATAGAAGTTACCGTGTTTTTCAACAATGGTGAATCATTTCTCAACCACGTTTCTTGGATCCCCGTTTGGCAATGGGAATAGCACGAGTTGATGAACATCCCTCTTGAAGGAGAGTTTCCGAATCCAGTGAGTGCTCTCAAGAACTCTTGCCGGTACCCTGAAAAATATAACAAAAGTTAGCGACAAAACGTTAAACAGAACATGTGAAGCCGTTAATTTAGTATATGCGTTAAGTTGTCACTAGCCAACCTTGCAAGATATTGAGTTGAGCAGCTGAACACTTAGTTATATCAAGTTTGCATTCTTTCCATGTGCCCTTCTTATCAGAAACCCCGGGAGCCAATATATTCTTTACCTGTATATATAAATTACCAGTTCAATAAAAGAAACACATAAAAGCTGATGCTTATATTCCTGATTTTATATGAACGTTTGCCTAACCTGCCATGAATCATAGGCAGCGTTAATCAAGAAAATTGGTGTCTTGATGTACTGCACCATGTTTTGTGGGAAAAAGCACTGCAAAAACAAGAAAGAAAATGTTACATTATGATGTTTTAAGAAAAACAAACTGTCAAAGAAGATATCACGACATCCGCCCTTACCAAACCAGGAGCCATTTTTGCTTTGCAGGCTGGAGACAAAACTTTTTCCGATCCCTACATATTTTGATGGACATGGTTATTAGAATATAAAGTCGGAAATGTTTATGAAAAATAAATGATAATATGATAAATCAAAAAAGGATTAGAACGTACATGTGTCCTAACAACATCTGCATAGAAGCCTTCAATGTGACTCTGACCTATAATCGTCTTGCTGCATACGATCCCATAATGTCAACATTTTACATTGAAAACATGAAATAGATATGTTTTTTTAACGAATGCTTACGCGTTGATGAAAAAACCAGCATCAGAAAGACATTTCACTTTAGTGGTTGCAGGTAAAAGTGATCGGAAATTATCACATTGCAATATGGAAGTCAATCCACCAGCTGAACAACCAGCAAGAATAGCCTACAATATACAAATTAGAATTAGTTATCAAAATAAAAATTTGGAATAAGTATACGTGAACGGGGAATAAATGGCTAAATATGAAACTATGAAAGTATAAACTAACATTCTTAGCGTTCTTCATCCCTTTTGCCAACAAATCTTCAATTACAAAATTGAAAATCCTAGCTCCTCTGTAGTGAAGATTTGTTTTCTGAAAATCAAGAGAACAAGAAATATAGTACTCGTTAGTAGAAGCCATGAGTGGCCTAATGAGCGTGTATGGTCATTTTGTGACATATCAAACTGGGTTCGAGTAATAGTATGAGGTTTTATGCCTTTTGAATACATTGGGCTACTTCCAACCCATCTGGCTCATTACAAAAGCCACTAAAACACAAGCAAATGCAACATTTAATACAGAACTATGACTTACGGGATCGACTGCTTCCACATCACCAGTAAAAGAAGCTCCATCACAATACCGAACCTTGAGCCTGTTCCAGTTATAAAAATCTAGAAAAACAAATAGATCATATAAGAAAACAAGCACTGCTTTTTTGGCTTTTAGTTATTACGCAAGATAAATGAAACACGTACCAGGGTTATACTTTGCCTTGTTGTGAAACATCCCCGAGAAGGTTTCTGTTTTCAACATGTGCTTGGAGGAACCTAAACGAGTATTTATACGGGTAAGGCAATTCGTGGCATTGTTGCACCAACCTCCTCCCTATTAATCCATTACAAAAAAATAGGACTTAAGTTAGAAACTTTGATCAACAAGTTCTGTAATGTTGTAACTTATAACTATGAGTTCAAAATGACGGTAAAGGATCGTACTTCGACAGTTTGAATCAAATTCTATTTATGGAAAGCACTTTCAAAATCAACGTCTAAAGGTCTACATAGTTATCACTTAGACTTTTGCATATTATATGGAAATTGCTATAGTTGGCAACAAGGGACTAACCTCAAAGAAAACCAACCAATTGTCGACCCCTGCACCGAATCCCCTATCCAAATGATACGCGGGTGGACTACCATCCATACAAACTGAAAACAATCCAAAATTTCGGCTCAACATCATATCGAAAAACCAAATAATAATTACATTAGTACAAAGTAAGTTCAAATATTTCTTAAAGAAAAAATGAAGCTAGTTTACCAGCTCCTTTAGCAACTGCACTCTCAAGAAAAGTGAGTCCAACTTCATAAGCTTCAATGCTCATCAAGCTTAATGAACACACCATGACTATGTATAGCCATCCTTTTTCACTCATCATACCTTCAAGATTTTGAAGCAAATTATTTAATAAAATTGTACAATATAATATTATAATGATTTTAATTATATGATTGAACTTGATATATAAGGTCATATGCTAACATGCTTCTTGCTACCAAATATATGTCACTTTCCAAAAGTGACATAAACCAATATTTATTTATTAGTATTGACCTATGTGGTCATGTTAGTCACTTAGTCATTTTGTAAAGCTGAAACAAAATCTTGCTGTAACATGCTTTAATAGTATATTAATGGACTTATGGACCCATGACTAATATTGACCACTGGCCGGCACTAATTTTTTTTTAATAAACTAATTAGACAACTATTTTAAAAAAATAAAAATAAATAAATCATGCAAATAAAACTATAAAAGTATAAGGACTAATTTGCAATAAAAGAACAAGTTTTAGTGATCCGTGCATTATTCCGACATCTGCCTGTGGCTAAGATATACAGAATATAATGAGTTTTAATGTCATAAACTAGATCAAAAACACAACTGTATAAAATTCATGACTCAAAAAATACACACAACACACACCATCGTTGATTATTCACATAAAAACTTCAGTTATTTAGTGCTGAACTCAAAAATATCTTAAAGAAAATGATGTTTAAATTAAGTATGATGCTCGAAGGGTATATATGAAGGCCGTAAACAAAATGAACGTTTAGTAAACATTTCATGAACAATGAACAAAAAAATTTGATGAACAAGAAAAATTATCTGTTAAAGTGACCATGTATGTTTATTTATTCGATTAAATTAAACCGACGAACATGAACAAGGCTCCGTGTTTATTCAGTTCATTTACAGCCCTATACATATGCAAACTCTCTTACTCAAATGTGTCCGGATTTGTTTGTCAGTATCAATACATGATTTGAAGATCTGAGCAAACAATATTAACACCCATTTGAACTAAGCCATAGCTAGTAGAACACTAGAACTTGATTAACCACATACATTAAACAGTCTACACGTATATTTTTATAAAAACAGATCAAACGTACCTTAAGAAAAACACAAAGTTATTTTGTAGATTTTGATCGTATAATGCAACTCCTGACCAGAAAATATAATGAAAGATTTCAGTGACAAGGTTTTAGTGGAACTCGTTTCGTTTTATATAGCCCTACCTTAGTACCTTCTGTCTTTAAATAAAGATAATATTCTAATTTTCTAAAAGATTAAACTTTATTTTAAATATAAAACTTTAAATATGTTATTTTATTCTCAATGATTGTGTTGGTAACCTTCATTTCCTTAAACTACTACGTAGTAGATGTATCAATGTATAAGATTTGAATAGTTGACAATAATAAATTATTATCCACATAATAAGTGAACGTTATAAATGTAAATTTATATTTTATATAATCTTTTATTTGACTACTGTACGCTATAACCAATAGGAGTGTTTAATTTCTACCAACTAAATTTACTGCAAACTACTCAGGTAGTTGGCTATTTTGATGTACTAGATACCATACGATGTTACTATTAATCTTTGTTGTATAAGCTAGGTGCTATTTTAAGTAAATTGTTTTATAACAAGCAATATATATTGGTTACAGGGTTTTCTCTAAAGGCAACATGTAACATGCTGAAAGTCTGTAACTGTAAAAACCGATTCTTATGTAAGTTGTCTATCCCAAAGAAATTGTTCTCGTATCAGGAACGAAACCAAAACTAAAAGTTTTTTTATTTATTTTNTGATTTGAAGATCTGAGCAAACAATATTAACACCCATTTGAGCTAAGCCATAGCTAGTAGAACACTAGAACTTGATTAACGACATACATTAAACAGTCTACACGCATATTTTTATAAAAACAGATCAAACGTACCTTATGAGAAACACAAAGTTATTTTGTAGATTTTGATCGTATAATGCAACTCCAGACCAGAAAATATAATGAAGGATTTCAGTGACAAGGTTTTAGTGGAACTCGTTTCGTTTTATATAGCCCTACCTTAGTACCTCCTGTCTTTAAATAAAGATAATATTCTAATTTTCTAAAAGATAAAACTTTATTTTAAATATAAAAACTTTAAATATGTTATTTTATTCTCAATGATTGTGTTTGGTAACCTTCATTTCCTTAAACTACCTAGATGTATCAATGTATAAGATTTGAATAGTTGACAATAAT
Source organism: Artemisia annua (assembly GCA_014162995.1). Taxonomy (NCBI): domain Eukaryota; kingdom Viridiplantae; phylum Streptophyta; class Magnoliopsida; order Asterales; family Asteraceae; genus Artemisia; species Artemisia annua. The sequence continues at coordinate 157,564 of LBNU01028844.1, read as the reverse complement.
AAATTATTATCCACATAATAAGTGAACGTTATAATGTAAATTTATATTTTATATAATCTTTTATTTGACTACTGTACGCTATAACCAATAGGAGTGTTTAATTTCTACCAACTAAATTTACTGCAAACTACTCAGGTAGTTGGCTATTTTGATGTACTAGATACCATACGATGTTACTATTAATCTTTGTTGTATAAGCTAGGTGTTATTTTAAGTAAATTGTTTTATAACAAGCAATATATATTGGTTACAGGGTTTTCTCTAAAGGCAACATGTAACATACTGAAAGTCTGAAACTGTAAAAACCGATTCTTATGTAAGTTGTCTATCTCAAAGAAATTGTTCGTATCAGGAACGAAACCAAAACTAAAAGTTTTTTTTATTTATTTTTTATTTTTTTTATTATTTTTTTAAAGGCAATTTATTTTCAGCCAAAACAAACAAATACAAACAAAGTCATTCACCATATTAACAAGATGCTTAAGTATAGTGAACCTAAGAAAAAATAAAAGTGATTGTGCATTTTAAGGAGAAAAAAAAAAAATAGAGATACAATATTCCTGGACCGGTTGTATTTAAAAGAAAAATCAAATTTTTTCACAAGAATTAATACCACGCCGTAAAAATTTATCTGTGTCCCGTGAACTCGAAACCTACCTTGGTTCAGCCCTTGATTAGCATATACTCCGTAGGTTTCTAATACAAAACATAAGAATAGGTTGTTATTATATATGTGAAACAAAGAACCAAATTAGCTGGAAGTCAATCATAATTATGTTAAACTTTATTCCTTTTTAAAAAATAGCAAATAATTGCATAAAAATAGATTAGAAAATATTTTTTTCAAAGAAAAAAAATTAAAAGGAAAGTGGCAGGGAACGTGGAACAATAAAGATGAACGCGTAGCGGTGACACCGACAGAGACAAGTATTCGAGGATTAAACATAAGTCAAAACACAGCTGTTTAATTTGGTTTTGGTTTGGATCATTCATTCATTATTCAATCCAACTTGCCAACGGTCTTATTTCACATACATTGGGTATGGCATAACACAAACCTTGTACTCCCTGTTGGCAGACTCATAGATTTTTTTAAAAGTATGCACAAATTTTTTAAAACTATTTGACCGGAAATGTATTTAACATGTCACTTTTTAGAATTTTATGTAGCCGGTTATTTTTTTTAGATTTATGTAGCATGCTTTTAAATTAAATCTTTTTGGTGTATCGTATAACCACCTTTTAGATGCCCTGTGGAAATTCGGTTTAATAGCAAAAACAGTGCCTAAAATATTAAGTAAATAATTATCTTAAGAGATAATTGTTTTCAATGTACTTGGGCAAGCAATTTTTAATGCAACTTCTCAAATCATATACTTGTAGTCTATCATACAAAAATTTTGAAGCCCATATAATCTGGAACCCTACATCGCACACCTTATTATACGGCTCTGAATTTGAGTATATAAATTAGGGGTAAAGCATTAAATATAACATACAACTGATCATACGATACATTAAAAAGACCAAATTTAAAAATATGCTACATAGTATAGATAAAATAATTTAAAAAGTTAAAAGTTAGATACATTTTCGTGCAATTAGCTATTTTTTTATGCTTAAGAGTATTAAAGTTACTATATAAATAATTTATTAGGTAAAATTGATGGTTACATAAGCTAAAACCCATATTTTATAAAAGATTAAACTTCGTGACTTAAAATCGTGTGAGACCCGCTCCCATGCAGGCCCATCCATGTCTATTTTGATTTTATATTTCTATAAAGACAAGTACTACCCAACCTCACAGTCACATGTAATGTTTCAAACTTTGCAAAACAAAGATAGATGGATGGATTCGTTTTCGTTTCTTCTAGTTACTGACCAATTTATTTAACTACACAATTTAACCGATGCATCCTTGTGACTAAATTTTATAGTCACCCTCCAGATAGGACTTTTACAAGAACAATATGATGGCTTACCAACGATCTCGTTTCACATTATTTTTACAAATGTCAACTGAATAAACTTTGAACTTAAAATCTCTGAGAATATATATTTGGTACAAATGATACTTGGTGGTTAGCTTCGATAATTATAATCAAGACTAGGGTTTCCTACGATACAAAAGTCTACAAATATTATAAATTTATAATTGACATATGATCATCTTCCAAACCTCACTACGGACAAAACCTAAATATAATGACGAATCTTGCATGCAACACATATGGTTTTCGATACTCCATTAAAAAGCAGAAAATAACCATCACATTCAACTTGTTAACCAGAAATGCCCCTTTTCTCTACTTATGCGTTAAGCAAAATAATTCTCACTTTATGTTTTTAAAGACGTATTCTCACTTTAGCTAGTGTCCCATCATAGTCATATTTGCATCTTAAATACCCCTGCGTATTTCCTAATGTTGGGCCAAAGTATTTGGCCAAGAACTGAATATATATAACTTTGAATTAACATAAAGCAATTGAATGCAAGCGGGCAACAAGCTGCGCCGCCAATAATATCATATACTCCGTATATAGTCTAAGTTAAATTTACTTAGGGATAATGACAAAAAAATACATCGAACTTGACACATTTTACCATTGTATGTTGCCTACTTTTTTTTTTTTTGTTTCTGGGCTCGTGGTTGATGACTAACCATTACCTTACCTCTTATTACTATTTCATACTTACCTTTGATTACATTATGTTATTCCCTTTATACCTTATTCATTATTCATTTCTGTTTCATTATTACTTTGTTGTTATATCTGTTCACTGGGCTTTTTAAGCTCAGCCGCATTTTCTTTTCACCGCGACAGGTTTTAGAGGGAAGCTGGGATATGAGTGAAGAGTGCATAAGAGCTTAGTGGATTTCACCTTGATAGATATATTCTGAATTAGAGATGACTAGAAGAGATTTACATTTCAGACTTAGTATTTAGTATTTCTTTGTTGTTCTCATTATAGCCTTGTATTTCAGATTATTCCTTTGGATTCTTTTGTATTACTTATGTTGTAAGTCTGTATATGCTTTGATATGTCACCATAATGTAGGGCTTCTACCCTTATCGGGTTGGGGTGTTACAGTTTACTTCTTACTATATGTGCATACGGCTTTTCACGAGTATTATTGGTATCTCTGTTTCAATAGGGTTCTAATTTTATGAATCTATATATTTGCAGGCAACAACATATATGACATTTAATAAAATCGAAAAAGGGATCTTGGTTATGAGCAACATAATAATTGATGGATCATAATAAATCTACAATTGAACATGAGAATTCTTTAGCAACTTGGATTATAAATTTTACGTGGGTAAGTTAGTTAATTCTTTGTTTGTGTATGTTTGTCTTGCTATGTTTTATTCAAATTTTCTACATGTGCGTATGTTTGGAATGCATACAATGATTTATATCACTAATGAATGTAAGCCTGCTCTAATAGTGTTTGTTCATGTATTCTTTATCAATGTATTCTTTATCAATAGTATTAAAATTCTAGAATCGTGACTGATAATATATAATAACAAAGGTAAGACCAGTGAGAAATAAAATTTCTATTATAGAGAAAGGGTATGGATTATGTGTGGGAAAAACGGAGCCTTTTCTATAAGGATTGCATGACCCTTGGGCCTAAGTATAAAGTTAATAGAGAGATTGCTAAAAAGGTTGTAGAGGCAATCGAGAAAAAGGTAAAGAGCCTTTACAAAGGGTATTTGCAATCAGACCCGGAATTTGAGACATATGTTAGCGGTGACCTAGAAACCGTGACCAACGATGGAATCACGTAATAGAGTGACTTTGAGTCTAGCTACAAGACTTGTTAATAAAGAAAAGCGCTTCTTGGGAGGCAACCCAAGCTTTATTTATTTTGTTTGTTTGCTTATTTGATTTTATTTGTTTCCGTATGTATGTTTTATTTTTATTTCTAACAATTCATGTTTCAAATTACCTTGTGAAAATGCTTTATTTTGTTTTTAACTTCGTCTTAACTACATATAAAGGTATTTTGCAAAAGATAAGTGTAAGGGAAATCTAAATTTGTATATAAGAACGCATTGGACAGATTGTATATAAAATGAAAGTCAATATTAGTATCTGACTTCTCTCTC
>LBNU01028844.1:97875-144973 GCA_014162995.1 Artemisia annua | reverse complement strand
AAAATGCAATTATGTAAAGAACACTTACTAGCTTGATTGAATTGAAAGAGATTTGGGTGGGAACCCTAGCTTTTGTGAAGTTATGTGTTTTGGAAGGTTAATGGCTGTTGGTAAGTTGTGTTTTTGAGTTATGAGGGTGTTTGGTTAAGAATTGGATATAAAACAAGCTGCAACACTGGCGGATATGGCGGAACCAAAGACTGGGTTCCGCCCGTTATGTCGCAGGGTTCCGCCAGTTCAGTAGAGAGGTCAAAATGATTTGTGATGGTTTTTGTGATTAAGCTTTAACGTTTGAAACTAATGTTTTGGATCTCGCAAGTCTTAAGCTTGGTCTTAGAGAGTTTGGATAATCCTAATTTGATAGGTTCGAAAGGAGTGTTTGCGAGTGAAGCTAATGTGACGAACGTTATTGGTTAAGATGTTCCTCAATGAACACTTTTTCCAATACCGTGACGATGAATCACACTTATGTCATGAAGAGACCATAGTGGATTGAGTAGACGTTGACGTTGACGCTTCTTTTGATAACACACGAGATTCCGTTGTTTGACACGTGTTTGCTTGATCTCAAGGAGTTTGTTACCGTGCCTTTTCGTCCAATGTCATTTGCGAAGAATTCAAGCCTCTTTGAGAGTCATTTGATAAGAAAGAATAAAACGAACAAGTACAACTTGTGCTTTTTCTTTTATCTTAGTTATCAAAATAATTCTACTTGCTTAATGCTTTATGGTCTTTGTTCCCGTTCTTTTGGGACACCATAATTCTTGTGTGGTACCATTTGTAACACGAGCACATAGATAATTGCTAAACATAATGTTGGATCTAATTGTTATATCAACAAGTAGTTTTCCGTACATTTCTCTATGTTTAGTTTTACCTACGGATTTACTAATCTCATTCTTGATAGATCATTGACGTCTTAACAATTGAGAACAAGAGAGCAACTCGGAATGTCTTAGAGTGATAATCCCTTTCTTTTGGATCTTGCTTTTATTATCAAAAAGACCTTTTTCAAATATTTACAACGATTAATCTTTGAATTCTTCGAAAGACCTATATAGTTTCACTAGTTGTTTTATTTCAAAAAATGATTTTTAATAAACTTGTTTGAACACAACTATGATTCTTGAACTAAGTTTTGTGACTCACGTCAAATATACTTAATTCGTTTTTTTTTTTTTTGATTAGAGATGAGACAATGTTATTTCAAATCTTTATCATTATTGAACTTTCGACTAAGTTGTCACCTACCAAAGATGATTTCTTAGAAGGAGGTGTTCTTTCGTTAAATGTTGTATTCAACGATTCCTCGACTCTCTAGGTTCTCTTGCTTAAAACACTAAAGATTTTATTAATTTTAAAAAGGTCCAAGAAGTACAACATCAAAAGACTACGAGTCATATTTGATATGTAGATCTTAGATGCTTTTGACATACTTGTCACCTAAACATCTAAATGTTTACCAATGTGATTATTTTTACTCTTATGTGTTTTGTGTGAGATTTTCTCAAAATAGCTTTTGACGTCAAACATTACATGAACATGAAAAGGGGATTCTTACGTAAATCGGGCAAGACGTAAATCTTCTTCCGGGGTTATCAAGTGTCCAAGAAACTTGTGCTTCGACTGGCAAAGGGCACTTACAATGAGTAGCCTCCCATGCTTCTTGAATTGTCAAATGATTGGATCTTGAGAAAGATGATCTTGAAAAGGATGATGAAGATCTCACCATAATTGGTGTAATTTTGTGTGGATAGGGTGAAAAAGAAATTAGGGTTTGAGTGTGTGAAAAAGTAAGTGGGGGTCGTGGGTTTTTGTGGTGGTCCAGGAAAGAAGAAATAATATTTTAAGTGGTCAAGCCAGCGTGGCATGTCTACGTGTAAAAAAAATACACGCTGGCAGTGACAGGGTGGAAAATTTGCACACAGTGACAAAAATTTGAAAGTTTAGTGATACAATGAAAAAAAAAGTAGGCAGCATAAAATGGTAAAAGGTGTCAAGTTCGATGTATTTTTTTGTCATTATCCCAAAAAGAAAAACCAAAGAAGTAAGATATTCTTTACTAAAAAACACTATTCCTGATCAGAAAACCAGTTATAAAAAAGAAGATATTCTTCAAACACTACACTGATTGTGATTGAGAGATTTTTAGCAGCCCACTCAAATTGTATATTGGTCAAAGATGACATATTCACTATTTTGCAAAGCCTCAGAGTGATGAATGATTTTTTTTTGATAAATAAATGATCCAAACATGCATGAATCGACTCGTTAGTGATGAAACCCTTTTCATTTTGTCGGTGTTTTGGCATCGTTAAGTCTGTCAAATAGGGTTAGTGTTGGAAAATTTAGTGCNTTTAAGTGTTTGAAAACTTGTGTGTATTTATCTTCAGGTATTCAAATGGGTTGAAGGGTTCAATTCTTAGAACACCATGATTCTCGAATATTTGAACGTATATGTACTAATGTGGAAATTCAATCCTCAGGATATTTTCATTTATGCACTTGTTTTGTTTTATGTTTATTTTTTCATGCACAGAAAGTGAACTAAATTTGGGGAGGATTGTTGGAAAATTTAGTGCACTTGAGGGATGAGTTCACACCTGGTAATGGGTTTGGAGGTACGGAGTGTACACCCATTTGGTCCATGAACACCCTGACTCAATTGTGGTTATACTAGTGAGATTCTGTTGAATCTGCTGCTAGTAGACTCTGCTGCTAGTAGACTCTGCTTCTAGACTCTGCTGCTAGACTCTGCTACTGCTAGTAGACTCTGCTGCTGACTCTGCTGCTAGTGTTAACATTACCACTGCTAGTATAAGCTTGTTATCTGCTGATGGCTTGTTCTTGCGGATAAGCTTATTCCTGCTGATGGTTTATTGTTTCCACTGATAACCACTGATTCNTTTGAGTGTGTGAAAAAGTAAGTGGGGGGTCGTGGGTTTTTGTGGTGGTCCAGGAAAGAATAAATAATATTTCAAGTGGTCAAGCCAGCGTGGCATGTCTACGTGTAAAAAAATACACGCTGGCAGTGACAGGGTGGAAAATTTGCACACAATGACAAAAATTAGAAAGTTTAGTGATACAATGAAAAAAAAAAGTAGGCAGCATACAATGGTAAAAGGTGTCAAGTTCGATGTATTTTTTTGTCATTTTCCCATTTACTTACTCATAATAATTGATGAGTATTGTATAAAGCTCCGTGAGCAATTAGCTTGAAAGACATCGAATATCATATGAAAATACACTTCATCTTGTTGATGTGGTATCAGCGAGTAAAGTACTCGAGCTGAAAAATAACATTCGAGTCAATGAGAACCAAAAAATCTCACTAACTGAATATACCCTCCTAGTAGAAGTCAAACAAGTATAAAAGTGGTTGATTAAAAGTAAATTGTTGAATCAATTGATCACTAAATTACATTTAAAGTTGAGCTACACATAACCTATTACACACATGTGACTTCACTTTATCATCTTATATAACTGAATGTTGTCAAGAGAAAGTAATTAGATTATTTACACAAAATAATGCATATGTATTATTGTGAAAGTATCATAATCTCCTAAAAACACACTAAGCTAAACTAGCATGCTTGTGTTTTGCAACTATCTCTTATAATTTTTCTGATTCATTTCTAATAAGAATAATACATACATTAATTTTTTATTATTTTTTTTAATGTGAATAGTTTATAGTTGTTATATGCGTCTTATGTTAAACTTGTTGTTAACTCCTTAAATATACACTGGTTTTACCCAAATATCGAGATCAACACCTAATGAGTAATGACAATGAAAGAGAAAGCACAACTAATTCAAATACCGGATATTAAAACAAAGATGATCATCACAAAACACTGTTAATACGATTGTGATCTAAGCATATAGAGGCGAATTAGGTCGGATCTCGAGACAATCATAGATATTTTCGGCTTAACGCTAATTTTTGTAACATCTCTAGCTTTCTTTTAGTTATAGTCTTTGTTTTATTTAAGTAGTGTTTGAATTTGACGTAATTGTCTTAATATGAAGAAAAGCTTATACATAAAGTCATATAAAAAGTTGTCCGTTTTTTGCTTAATTATAGAAAATGACCTAATATGAAAAGTGATATATGTGAAGCTATCCGCATTAACATAACTTAATGAATAAATAAAACCAATAAGCCCTTAGCCTAATAACATATGTAAATGGTTTTTTACTGTGGATAATCGCATAGGCTAATTAGGAGGCAACATGTTGATTTCGTGCCGTTTCTATAAAATCGTATGCTTTATTTCCTTTTCATATGTTACGATGTAAAAAAAGTGTGCATCTCATCAATTTTAGTTCTGGTTTCTCCATGCTTGCATGTGACTATGTGACACACCTTGTGAATTATTAGGAAATGGATGCCCCTATCCCACGCACGTATCAAATTATTTATATGTGTCGAAATTAATTATCTATAGTTTCTTCATGTGACAACTCTATAGCTATTTTTAGTTAAAAGTTGCAATTCTGTGTCAAGAGTATCTAAAGTTTAGATTCATTTGGAAATCGAGGGAACACCTTTCACATATCTATAAGACGTGTCGGGGAAAAATTCACGTCACACTAATAAAATACAAGGTTTAGGTGTATTACCATCGAAGGTTTCGGTCAATAATGGCCATTGCTAACCAAAAACTATCGCAGAATAACCTTCGTCACTTTCTTTTTTATTTTTATTTTTTTATTTTTTTTATTTTTTTTCTTGTCTTTGTTTGCAACAGAAATGAGCGAGATGGTTCCATTGTAAACTTCGTCATTAGTAGAGTTTAAAAATCTGACGAGACGATTTGAACATTTGACTTTAATGTGGTTAAATTTTTAAAGGGTAACCAACTTAAAAGAGAATTGATTTGCACACTTTCACTTTTGATTGAGACATTTCAATTACTGCATCAAACAGTTGTATCATATATATATATTTTCTTTTGAATACTTGTATTGTGAGTGTGCATCTCAAACAACAACAACAACAACAACAAAACCCAATTCCGCCGGAGCAAGGTAGAGAGAAGTGAGATGTAGACAGATCCTACCCTATCACAAGGATAAACCTAATATAAGAGAGCATGCTTCCAAAAAAAACGTGTTAAAAAGCAAAATTATGAACCAAAGGTGAAATTTACATCAAAAAGTATTTCTCCAAATTTAATGTTGTGCAAGACCATCTCTATGAAACCAAGATGGTTTATTTTGCTCAATAAAACTATGTCACAAAGTACAAAACTAATTTGACGCAAGTTTTCTAAGACTAGGTGCCATGGACCTATGGTAACCAAACCCGTTAACTTTACATCAACGTTACATCACTATTCAACACAACCAAACTCAGCACACTAAACTAAAAATATAAAGATACTCACTTTATACAAAAATATCTAATAACATTTTGAAATTTGTTCGACCACCAAACAAGTGCGAAAAATGCACCTTAGCACGGTCGAAGGTGGTCACTATGATGTTGGAGCGTGATGCACTCACCACTAGCTCGTCGACCACCACCATACTTAAGACCTTATAGAGTACAAACTATTTACCTTTATAGAAAGGCGTTTACCATGTTCGTAACAGTAGATAAAAAAAATTATTGGAGGGGACCCCACCATGTCGATATCAACGCTGCTGCTTTTTCATGTGCATGATATCCATCTTTACTTTTGCTTTATACGTGTGTCTTTACGCCAATGTATATACATTTACACATAAGTGACCATACAAGTGTGACTTGAAACGAAATATAACAATGGTGTTGGTTAAGTTATATCCAACACTTTATTTGTTTGCTTGACTGATATGTGCATCAACCAAAATGTTGTAGAATCTGAGTTTCACTTAAGAAATTTAGATGATATATGTGTTATTATAGGTGTGTGAAATTTTGTCCGGGTTGAGTTTGTCTGGCTGCAGAGAACCCTATAGATTAATCGGTCAAAAGTTCAAAAACCATGTTTATAAAAAAATTTGTGGTTCTAAAAAAGATACAAACACAGAAACACTAATTACCATTGGGTTAATAGATTTGTTTTTAACTTTTTAACCACCCTTATCAACCAACAAGTCCAACCTATAGTTTCACTAAATTAGTGCATGAATTATTTTGCAAATCTGAAGAAAATATCAACTCTTCATTATGGGTAATCATTTAATATAATTCTTATTCCTCATGTATAAAAAGTTACAAGGAATATCAATGATTGTTGTCTAAAACATGTCTTCATTATAAACATTTGAAATCTCTTGAGCATATTTTCTTGGTGCATCCCAAACTAGGACTTGATTTTGAATACATCAATTTATAAAAAAAATAGAGTATTTTCTTAAGAATCATTCATGTAATTTACATGATGAATAAAGAATACACTAATCACATTTTGTATATTGGTGACACCATAATGCGCGAAGTCGTAAACTACATCTTCAATTTTGCATAATTCGAACTAACCTTAATTTGGTTTCTTACGTGTTTTCTAGATCTAAAAATGACTTACCAATAGACTCAGTAGTGATCATAATGAATGTTGTAATATTGATTCAAAAAACACGATTGTGGCAAGTTTTATCGCAAGGGTAAGGGCAGTCTATCTCTTGAAATGGACTCCGGTCGTAAAACCAGTCTCCAACTGCTCTTCCAATTGTCTGTAACAAGTTTAATGGTTCGAGTTAGCTCAAAAGACATATATGGTCATAATAGAAAACAATTGAGGCCACTTTACCTTGTTACTTAACATGGGTGAGTCACTCATGAACCATGTCTCTTGTATTTCGGTTTGGCAGTGGGCATAACAAGAGTTGATGAACATCCCTCTTGATGAATTCATACTAAGAAATCCGTCCAGTGCACTTAAGAAATCCAATCTATATTCTGCGAGTAAACTTTCATGACATCAATTATCTCAAGTGGCAAGGTAAATGGTCAAACGGGTCGATTCTAGTACGGCCTGGGTTGGGTTGGTTAACCCACAAACACTTATAGTATTCAAATTTTAATGAAAAAAAGTAATGCTTATGATCACAGAAACAGTATGATGATAATAATAGTCATAAAATTCTGTAATACGAGTATTTGGATTACAACGATTCAGATGAATTTAGACGAAATTTCAACCCATTCCCCCTCTTAGTTTTTTTTTGATTGACCCGTTTGAATTAAAACAAAACCCAATTTGACCCACTGACTAGATTTCGATAGCGCAGACCACCAAACAAGTGCAAAAAGAGAAAATTACCAAAATGGTACAAAAGTACAAGGAAATTCCATTTTCTAGACATTTTTTCACCTTTTTCCCAAAACGGTCATGCTCAACTGCTCGTCTGCTCAACTCCACTACTTTTGCGCCACGTGTTCCAAAAGTAGTGGAGTTGAGCAGTCCCACTAACTGCTCGACTGCTCAACTCCACTACTTTTGGGACACGTGGCGCAAAAATAGTGGAGTTGAGCAGTCGAGCAGTCGAGCATGACTCTTTTGGGAAAAAGATAAAAAAATGACCAAAAAATGAAATTGCTTGGTACTTTTGTACCATTTTGGTAATTTTCTCGTGCAAAAAATGCACCCAGGCACGGTTGAAGGTGATCACTGTGATGTTGGAACGTGATGCACTCACCACTAGCTTGTCGACCACCACTATACTTAAGACCTAATAGAGTACAAACTATTTACCTTTATAGAAAGGCGTTTACCATGTTCGTAACAGTAGATAAAAATATTATTGGAGGGGACCCCAAGATGTCGACATCAACGCTAGCTGCTGCTTTTTCATTTTCATGTGCATGATATCCATCTTTACTTTTGCTTTATACGTGTGTCTTTACGCCAATGTATATACATTTACACATAACTGACCATACAAGTGTGACTTGTAGGATAACTTGATATAACAATGGTGTTGGTTAAGTTACATCGAACACTTTATTTGTTTGCTTGATTGATTGGGCTTAAGTTTTTGTTCTAGTAGAAATTTAAGTCTCGTTTAAGAAACTTAGATGATACGTGTTATAGTTGTGTGAAATTTTGTCCGGTTTGACTTTGTTTGGTTGTAAACGAGAAAGCTGTCACCTGGGTCTGTGTGGCGGTGGGTCAAAATCTTTTGGATTAGTTGGCCCAAAAGGTTGAAAAACATTGTTTAAAAAAAATAAAAAAAAAAAATAAATAAAATAAAATAATTGTGGTTCTAAAAAAAAATACAAACACTTACCATTGGATTAATACTTTGATTTATTTTTAACTTTTTATCCACCCTTATCAACCATCAAGTCCAACATATAGTTTCACTAAATTAGTGCATGAATTATTTTGCAAATCTGAAGAAAATATCAACTCTTCATTATGGGTAATCATTTAATATAATTCTTATTCCTCATGTATAAAAAGTTATAAGGAATATCAATGATTGTTGTCTAAAGCATATATTCATTATAATTTTATTTTTATTTATTTATTTTTTTGCAATAAACATTTGAAATCTCTTGAGCATATTTTCTTGGTGCATCTCAAACTAGGACTTGATTTTCAATACAGCAATTTATAAAATTAAAAATAAAAAAATAGAGTACTTTCTTAAGAATCATTCATGTAATTTACATGATGAATAAAGAATACACTAATCACATTTTGTATATTAGTGACACCATAATGCGCGAAGTCGTAAACTACATCTTCAATTTTGCATAATTCGAACTAACCTTAATTTGGGTTCTTACGCGTTTTCTAGATCTAAAAATGACTTACCAATAGACTCAATAGTGATCATAATGAATGTTGTAATAGTGATTCAAAAAACACGATTGTGGCAAGTTTTATCGCAAGGGTAAGGGCAGTCTATCTCTTGAAATGGACTGCGGTCATAAAACCAGTCTCCAACTGCTCTTCCAATTGTCTGCAGCAAGTTTAATGGTTTGGGTTAGCTCAAAAGACATATATGGTCATAATAGAATACAAATGAGGCCACATTACCTTGTTACTTAACATGGGTGAGTCACTCATGAACCATGTCTCTTGTATTTCGGTTTGGCAGTGGGCATAGCAAGAGTTGATGAACATCCCTCTTGATGAATTCATGCTAAGAAATCCGTCCAATGCACTTAAGAAATCCAATCTATATTCTGCAAGTAAATGATCAAACGGGTAAGATGGGTGGGTCTGGTAGGCAAGGTAAATGGTCAAACGGGTCGATTCTAGTACGGCCTGGGTTGGGTTGGTTGACCCACAAACACTTATAGTATTCAATTTTTAATTAAAAAAACTAATGCTTATGATCACAGAAACAGTATGATGATAATAATAGTAATAAAAATTATTTGGATTACAACGATTCAGATGAACTTAGAAGAAATTTCAACCCATTTCCCCTTAGCCTTTTTATTAGTCTGACCCGTTTGAATTAAAACAAAACCCAATTTGACCCATTCGTTAGTAAAGGGTTGAAATTTACAACACTTAACCTATACTATGGATATCATCTATTCACTAGATAAAACTTTTTTTCTCATGGTTAAGTAGAAAACACGAAGCTTAGTTTTGCTAAAGCTTGCTTTTCTATCATTCTATGAGCGGACTTTGCATGTAGTATTATGAGAGATGAAGCTAACAGAATATTTATGGTGATTAGTGACCTTGCATGATCTCAATTTGATCAGATGAACAATTCGTAATATTAAGTTTGCACTTGTGCCAGGTACCGTGTGGATCAACAACCCCTGGAGCCAATGCATTTTTTATCTGTGGAAAATGTAAACCAGAATTGTAGCAAAGAAATATGAAAATAAAATTTTAAATAAACTACAGAATAATGAGAACTGTTTGCCGAACCTGCCATGAATCATAGGCTGCATTGGTTAGAAATATCGGTGTCTTTACTTCTTGGATCATATTTTCGGGGAAAAAGCACTGCCAAAACCAAGAAATTGTTAAAATCTGAGAGTGCAATATAATTGTTGGGATAGTTATCAACAGTCTTTCTTACTAGACTACTCGTATTTTTCATCTTGGAAATGCAAGATCGAGGCAAATTTTTGGCTGATCCCTACAGATGAAACAAAGAAGCAGATCAAAGACCATAGTCCACAGATAACATCAATAGATGAAATGTCAAGGATTTTACGGAACAAAGGAGTCGGTCATAAACTAATGTTACAAGGTGAGGTAAATTTCAATCAACTAACTATTAACATGAAACTCAACAAGGCTAAAATTTTAAACTTATTAGAGCTTCTACTTCTGCAAAAGGAGTAAGAGAGTACATGTGTCTTGACCACTTCATCATAGAAGGCCTCAAGTCTTCTTGTTCCGAGAAGATCCCGCCTATTTATGAAGAATTTTTATTATGTCACTATGCTGAATAAAGAAAACATATGACCAAAAGAAAATGATTTAAGATGATATCTTACGTATTAATAAAATAGCCAGCATCAGCGAGACATTTCACTGTGGTACTTGAAGGCAAGAGTGCTTTAAATTCGTCACAGTGTAATATGGAAGTCAATCCACCAGCTGAACATCCAGAAAGAATGGCCTATCATAAAGTTCTATTATCTATCAAACAAACAAGTAACACGAGGGGGGATTAAAGAAACAAAAGGACCATTGATCATACGTTATCAGCAAAAATCATTCCTTTTTCTAGCAACTCATCAACGACAGCACGGAATATTCTTGCTCCTCTAAAGTGTAGATTGGTTTTCTGAAGTAATTTGAATAAGGCAGACAATCGTTCATTAAAGCGTTGCCAAACTTTAAGGTATTAAAGGCACTACTTATTATGATTTCTAATCATCATTTCAGGACTTACTGGATTGACTTTTTCGACATCGCCAGTAAAGGATGCACCATCGCAATATCTGACCCTGATCCTATTCCAATTATAGAAATCTGAAAAGAAAATTGAAACAAATAAACTGTGAAAACCTTTTGAAGTATTACTCGTAGATCTCACTACAGATGAAACAAATTTCTCACCAGGGTTGTATTGTGGCTGATTATGTAAAATTCCTGAAAACGCAACTTGTTCCACCATTTTCTTGGAAGAACCTAAACGGGTCAAACTACGAGCATGGCAACTAGTGACATTGTTGCACCATCCTCCCCCCTGGTAAATACCAAAACATGATCAATAACGATATGAATTATGGAATATCAGCATAGCTATCAACACATTCTGGTCATAATGTTATCTCCTAACTTCTGCTGTTCTGCGTAGTAGCTAGTGAGAGACGAACCTCAATGTGTACTAACCAGTTATTGATTCCTTCACCGGATCCCATGTCCCAATGATATGCAGGTGGACTTCCATCCAAACACACTGAAGAAAATCATGGTAGCATTACCCAAAACACGTTACATTAATACACATACAAAGTTCCAATTTTCCCCAAAAAAAAGGTGAACTTGGGCGTGAGTTAGTTTACCAGCTCCTTTTTCTACTGCACTATTGATAAAAGTAATATTGACATAGAATCCATATGTAGTCAGCATGCTCGAAAAACCGACCAGAATTAGAAATAGCCATCTAGACACGTGTTTAATCACCATACTGCAAACCGAATAATCATGAGAATAAGATATGTTTTCACTCTACATACAAAATGGAATACTCTACGAGTCTACGGTATACTCACATACTAATATAGCATAAAAACAGATCCTACACATATAACCGCAGTAGTTTACATATATAGAAAACTTTTGACAATGAATGAAATAAAGTTATGCCGAAAATTTAGATTCAAATTGATTGAATTTACTTCTCGTTGAAGATAAACTAAATTCATAAAGTGTAAACCAACCAACATAAAGAAACATAAAGTAAACAGTCGATAATTAACAAGAGCTTATTAAAGCTCAATTATAGCTTAAAACATCTGTACAACCACCTTTATTTTTTACATTTCCAAATACATCACTGTCTGGATATTGATAATAACTAATTAAGGCATACAATTCGGAAAACGAACATCATTGCACACTCAAAAGGTGCGTGCTACCAAATTATTCGCAAACTGAACATGTTCTCTTAGCAATTTTGCGAGATAAACTTAATAACCAGCTGATTATATGATTTGGTCAGCAGATTTACATGAATGTACAGCTAAAATATGCTGAATCAGTATCTATGACTCTATGAGTAACGAACAAATACGATGCTAAGTGAATCAACAGTTTTACTCACCCTAAAATATTTACTCTCTAACACACACTCCCTAATCACCACCACCGCTATATGGCTAAACCTGGCTAGGTCCGGCCATTGTACGGCTAAAACTGGCTAGGTCCGGCCATTGTACGGCTAAACCCGGTTAGGTCCGGCCATTTTATGGCTAAACCCGGCTAGTTCCGGTTAGGTCCGGCCATTGTATGGCTAAACCCGGCTAGTTCCGGTTAGGTCCGGCCATTGTATGGCTAAACCCGGCTAGTTCCGGTTAGGTCCGGTCATTGTATGGCTAAACCCGGCTAGTTCCGGTTAGGTCCGGCTATTGTACGGCTAAACCCGGCTAGGTCCGGCCATTGTACGGCTAAACCCGGGTTTAGCCGTACAATGGCCGGACCTATTCGGGTTTAGCCGGAACTAGCCGGAAAAAGGCCGGAACTAGCCGGGTTTAGCCGGAAAATGGCCGGACCAAGCCGGGTTTAGCCGGAACTAGCCGGACAAAGGCCGGACCTAGCCGGGTTTAGCCGGAAAATGGCCGGACCTAGCCTGGTTTAGCCGTATAATGGCCGGAAAAATGAGTTATAAATAAGGGTTGTGATAATAAGGGTGTTTTATCAATGGGGTGCCAATATAAGCACCCTTCTAAAGTTTAGATTTTCGAAAATGATAACCACTGCACGCGGTTTTTAGCCGAATGATATCATGTATATGCTACTAGCGATGTTTCGCCCTCTATTGAGGTTAACGGTTCAGCAATCAGCAGTCATTAAGCTCTTGCTTAATACAAAAAATAGTAGCTAATTTAAATGCTGCGCGCCTTTGCCATTCTGAAGGAAAAACGATATCATCTAGACATTACATCTCAATCTGAAACCCATGTAAGTAGTAACACTAGCACTAAGAAAAAACTGAGGGCGTAAAGATGGAAATCAGCAATACCACAACATGCAGATATATTTCTTACATCGAGAAAGATTTGACTTCATAAATGTGTGAATTGATCAGGCTTAAAAAGCTTTATAGTTGGAGAATATATACAGTACACAAGGAGAACAAAATGTTTTCTCGTATCAATAGAAAGCAGAACAAATTACCAAAAACACAGACATTATTGGTTAAGATTGTCAAAAGCCACGTGAATTTCACTTTATAAATCCAAGCTCTATAGTGCAGGTAAGACAATGAATTGCTGCTAATCTGTAAAATTCTAAGGCGTGATACAGTTTAATGGCGAATACTAAAATCACACATATTTACGTGAATTCACCTGTAAGTGACGCTAACAAATGTNTGGTTTTTTTTTTTTTTTTTTTTTTTTTTTTTTTTTTTTTTTTTGTTAAACCACCCGATTTGCAACACGAACACAACTACAGACTCAAAAGGGTGCTGATAACTGCCAGTAATGTCAAATTTATGACGATTTTCGATTTGTTAACAATTTATGCGAAATAAACTTATGCAGTATTACTTGATAACTAGCTAATTACGTGATCTATCAACAGATTAATGCAGCAAGCGAGGAATACACACAGAACACAGATTTACGTGAACTTACAGTATTAATGTGTTGAAAACAATACCTGTGATAGGCGAAACAAATGCACCCTATATAATGCACGAAGCTGTAACTCAGTTTGCTACAAAAGTTAAATAAAAATAAACGCAATTAATAGCTGATATATATACATTCACAAACAGCGAAAAATGATTATATTGATGAACGTAAAATCACAAATATGTTTTGAATCAGCATTTTATTGATGAACGCACACGGATGTACGAATTTATTGAAAATTAATTCCTAAAGAGAGTCGAAAACAAACGCAAACGATAATATCTGAATCAGTACGCCTGTATTCTCACAAAACCGAATTTATAATTCGCCGTAAAATGAATAGACAGATCAATACACACAGTTTTACACCAAATTGCAGCACAAAAATGCGCGAAGGATAATATCTAAATGTGTGAGTCTGTAATAATCTAAACAAACTGAATGTAAAATTATTTGGATGATAAAATTGTTTTAGTTATTAGTAGTGTACGTACCTTGTGAGTGACGATAACAATAATAACTGAATCTGTTATTCGTTGTGATTTGAACAAATTCAAAATGGATGTAATTGGACAAGAAAAAAAAAGTTGATAGTACTGCTATATATAAATAGTAAGGAGTGGCAGGGTATTTATACTACTAGTAGTCAGTCTTCATTTTGACTATTTTCTTTTCCCTCTTTTTCGACTTGTTCAAATATTATTTTTTACACTTTGTTACATGGACAATTTTTTAAGAACGAATTTTTTAAATGAACATATACACACACCGTGTGTGTAAATACTAAAATGGACCCTAGGGAGAGTTACAAAAATTGACACAGTTTTAATCCGATTAATAATTGGAAGGGAGAGCAAAACATTTGCTCTCTGTGTGTTTTGTTTTTTAACGAGGCGGCGAGCAATTAGGAGGGATAACAAAGCATTTGCTCTCTGTGTATTTTGTCTTTTAGCGAGGTGATGAGCAATTGGGAGGGAAAGCAAAGCATTTGCTCTCTGTGTATTTTGTCTTTTAGCGAAGATATGTGGTTGAAATGAATTGGAGAGCAAATGGCTTGCTCACTCAAAATGTCGATTTTGGTAAATTCTTTTAAAATTGTTTATTTTTGTAATTAAGTGTGAGAAGTGTTTGTTGTAGTAATTAATTTATTTTTTAATACAATAATTTTCTTTAAGTTTTGATGCATATCTGATTATAATGTTTTAGAAATAGGATTGTTAGGTAATTACCGTATGCACAAAAAAGCATAATCATAAAAGAAAATAAATTAGCACAATTAGTGATTTTTCACCTAAAAGGTTGTAGTAGGCTGAAAACATAAACCTAATAATATGATGACGACAATTAGCACAATTAGTGGAAATGAAAATGATTATAAGTGAGATAGTGAATTGAATTTGACACATTCGGATGATTAATGGAGTATTATGTTTCTAGACCTACGTTATTATTGTAATTTATTATTGTATCTTATTACTGGAAAGACAGCCAATTGTGGATCAGTTTGAGTTATCGGGTATTATCCTTTTTGCACCTAACCGTATCTTATACGTAAGATTTTTTTTTAGAATATCAACTTAGTTTGCTAGTTTATATTTGTTAATTTGCAACCATAAGTAACTCAATATCCAAACTTCTCCTTTCCCAACCATATATAAATATGTGCGGTTAATTTTGGTAGTGTTTCGAAAGTTGGATCGGACCGGCTGGTTGAACCGGGAACCAGTTGGTCGGATCCAACTGCTTGAACTGGGAAAAACCGGTTTGATGTGCGGCACGATTTTAAAAATATTGAATTTTGGTGTGCTTTAAAAAAGCTTTACAAAGTTTGGAAACATATAGGCATATTTGGCGTGGAGCTTTTCTGAGTTTTTTGGGGCGATGAGCAGTGAGCAATGAGTTTTTTGTTTTTTATTGTTTGTTTGGCAAAAGAGCGGTGAGCTTTGCCATTTTTTAGGAATGCTCATTTTTTCAATGCTTATTTAAGAAGCTGTGAGGTGTGGCTACTGCTCACAGCTCACTGCTACTACTAGTCAATGCTACTTATACCAAACACACCCCTAACCTTCATTGTACCACCAAACAGTTAAGAATATCAATAACGTCAACCAATATTGATAGCATTTATATATCAAAGAGAATGCAACAAAATGTATGCATATGTTTACACTTTACAGCTATGTTTTCTTTTAGCGTAAATTCCCAAAAAGGGACAAAACCTCAAGTGAATTCCCACAAAGGTACATTTTCAAGTAGCATTCCCAATTTGGTCATGTGCGAATATGCGAATGCGATCCCACTGGTTTTGTGACACGTGTCCACTTTTTTAATAATAAAGTACAGTGTTTTCCTGCATATTCTCCTTTTTGTCTTATTATTAAAGGTATTAAAAGACTATAATACCCCCATCTTTATATAAAATAACTCATTTCTTTTTTTTTCCAGCATTCTCTCTCCAATATTTTCACAGTCACCACCAATCACCACCACATATCAACATCAGTACACCACCATCACCACCTCATCACCACCACAGATCTTCGAGTTGGGCATTTGACCGATGAATTAATCCTCGTCAACAACTTGAATGTATGTTTTCCAATATTTACACGCACTATAAACACTAAAAGCCATCACCACCACCACCACCACCTCATCACCATCACCACTACAGATCTGCCATCACCACAACAGATCAACACCACCATCACCACCACATATCAACACCAGAATCTAAAACCATATGCTTCACCGGATCTACACCGGATCTAAAACAATATGCTTCACCGGATCTAAACACAAACACAAGAACGATACCAAATTCGTTTATAATCATTTTTAGTTATTAAAAACATTAAACCCAAACACAAGAACGATACCAAATTCAACCCAAAACCTCAAGATTTGTGACGGGTTGGTCACGAGTTTTGCTCATAACGAGTCAAATCGCACACAACTCACGTTTTCCTACCTTTTTCTGCAAGATCTAGATGTTGGTGATGATAAGGAGTGGTGGTGGCGGCGCGTTGGTGGATAAAAGGTGGCGGTGGAGGGTTTTTTTGGCGCGTGGATTACAGTAAGGTGAAGAGGAGGTCACGAGGTGTTGAATGGTGGTAGCGGTGTAGCTATTTGGGTGGCGGTGGTGGTGTTTAGGTGGTGGCCGGCGACGGCTCAAGAGAAAGAGAGAGATGGTGATGATAAAAATATAATCCCAACATACCAAATAACTTGAACCTTTTGATTAGCAGCCCCACGTGTGAACAGTAGTCAATATACAAGAAGTTCGTATCAAAGCTAAAAGTCAGTTAAGTAGTTGCTCTTTAAGTCCCAAGTAAGAAAGCAAAATGTTAATAATTGAATATATAATGTTTTGTATTAATTGTATTCTATCTTTTGTACAAGATATTGAAAAAATAAAGGGTGAGAGCCACGATGGGTATTTTTGTTAGTATTTCTTTTTTACGATGGAATAATCGCCGGAGTATTGCCGGAATCTGGAAATAAAATGAACTCGCACATTCGCACATTTAAGTGGTAGTAAAATCGCACATTTAACTGACTCATATAAAGATAAGGGCAAATAAGTAATTTTGTAATAATAGAAAAAGAATTTTTGGAAAAATGCCCACCTACCGCTGTACTTTATTATTAAAAAAGTGTACAAGTGTCACAAAACCAATGGGATCGCACATTCGCACATGACCAAATTGGGAATGCTACTTGAAAATGTACCTTTGTGGGAATTCACTTGAGGTTTTGTCCCTTTTTGGGAATTTACGCTTTCTTTTATTACAAGTACTTTTTATTTATTTTTTAACTTTTTTATTTATTACACATCAATTGGTACTCGGCCTCTTTTGTTTCATTGAGCCGAATGTTTGGCCAATTTTGGCATCTTTCTTCGAGAGTTTATTTGGTATCACACTATCACATGCCTCTTTTTGTTTTCAAGCACCCTCATTATCTTCCTTAGTGTGGAGGGTGTGGTAAGTGTTTTTCCTTCGCCACATCAGCTACACATCAGCTTTTTCTCTCTCCAAAACTTTTTCCTTCAACTTTCCATCAACCATTGCAGCACCTTCTCTCTCTTCTATTAATTTTTTTCTATTTTTTATCATTTAAAAATACCCCTAAAACTCAAATACCCACTCACAATATACACACAAAACAATAAAATATACTCACAAAATAATAAAATAAGGTTTCTCTCTCTCTTTTTTGGGCGGGACTAAAGTGCCGCAAATGAAAGTTTTTTACTTTTGCTGCAACTTTCCTGCAAGTGGGGTGTGGGATTTTCTTATTGCCGCTAGTTTCCCACAAGTTTTCCCTTGGTGCACCCTGCACCCTTATACGAAGCACTAGTATTCATTATCAAAAGTTTACTGTTTATTTGAAATTTTCACTTTTTATTTGACTTTTTAATTTGCATTTAAAGTTTATATGATATACAAATTGTTTCATACAGTTACTTTTGCCCTTAGTATATCACCTAGATATATGTTAACTAATAGTAGTTTGTTATAATGATGATTTATTCGCGTCCTGACACGAGAGCAATAAATATGTGGTAATTACAGAGAAAAAAATAAAACTATCAAAAGAGTAATGATAAGGATAAAGAACACAATGCGCATATCACAGTGTCGTCCACTTTACTCATTGTATTTATGTATAATGGTTTGTTATAATGTTGATTCATTCTCGCCGTGACATGAGAGCAATAAATATATGGTAATTACAGAACCAAATGTCTCTTGGTTTAGCTGTATGTGAGTGACTCATCAACTTAAAGGTTATGGGTTCAAGGCTCGCTAGAGACGTGTGAGATATAATTTATAAGATAAGTTGTGTAAGTTGTGAAAATTGCCGTTAAAAAATGATAATTATAAAGAAAAGAAACTATCAAAAGAGTGATGACAATGATAAACAACACGATGCGGATATTTTTAATATTTCATTCCATGTTCGAGTCCATACTCAAATATTACCAATATTGAATTTAGACAGATATTTTAATGATTATTAAAAATATTTTGTAAAAAACTTTTTTTTAGTAAAGGAAACGGGTCCGGTTGCAAACCCGAGAGATAGCGCACCGAAAAGACACGGATTCTCGCAAAACCCAAGTACAAAATAAAATTCTCACTTTCACTCATGTTAATAATTCAAATTGCAAACGAATCCCACAAATTTTTTTAATTGTTTTTATGAAGGTAAAAATTGCACTTCAATAATCATGTTAAGTTGTACAATGGTTTTTGCAGACTAACTAAACTCCAAAACGTTAAGTAAAAAGTCAAAAAACCCGGTAAATATTTATAGATCGTAAATTTAAAGTGCAATAATTCTTTTATGCGTGTAAAATCTCATACGTGCACGAGACTAATAACTAGCAGATAGATGAAGCATATCTTTTAGGTGCAGAATGAACGATTTAGTTTAGCAAAATAATTTAACATAAATTTTAGATTAATATGTGATAGCTAGTAAAATAAAGTAAAAAAGAAAACGTAGTGCACTAAAAAGTAAAACCTACTGTATTCTTATAATAATAATTGTTGATTGATAACCAATTGAAAGTTAGCTCTAAACAAATGAAGTAACTTTCTAAAAAGTTAAAATAAAAAAATGTAGAGATTTCTAGACACAAGGATTATGTTGGCTAAAAGTAAAAACCACAAATCATGGGTTTTTCTCCTTTTTCGCTTTTATGATACAAAGCTCAACATTTCGTAAGGTGAAGGCCAAGAATTGGGATACGTGGAGAATAGTGATTTTGTTTGCAAATAAAAAATAAATTTCTCATGATATCAAATGAGAAGCAAGCCATACCTTTGCTTGAAACTTTTTACATCACCTTATTATCATATCATAATCGTTTCAAAGTATATAATAATTTGCAACAAAAATTCAAAACAATGACTTTTGGAAAGAAAAAATAAACTAGAAGACAACTATATGTTTGATAAAAGAGTCTAAAATTCTCTAAATGCCCCAATAACTAAAAGATAATCTCATAGATGGCAAAAAAAAAAGGTACATCCACAAATAGTTTATAAAATAATACCCGCAAGACTTGTCAATTGTATTCGTCCAATTATATTTCATCATAATTTTTCTTACTTCTTTCTTACCCTCCACATTTAGTTGTTAAGCCATTATGTGAATATGATTTTGTAACATTTTTGTGGATCTAACATTTCTCCTTAAAAAAGCTCTTCCTAAAATAGACTTGGGGGACTAGGCGAATGGGCGACTCCACTGTTGACACGTGACACATTTTTATTAGTAAATTGCATGAGCGACCGGACGACTCCATTATAATTTTAACATGTGTCACATATTTTTTTAGTAAAGTACAAGTCAGCCATTCGTCCGGATCTATTTTGGGAAGTGTTTTTTTTTTTTTTTTTTTTTTTTTTTTTTTTTTTTGGTATATATGGGACTAACTTTTACTTTTTAGAGCATTTAGGGAATTTGCTCTTAATAAAATTAGCTGAGGCTAGCTGAAACTGAAACTTGAAATAGAGATCGAAGATGAAGCTTTTTTTTTTTACAAGCTAATAGAAGTAGCATTCGATTTTTGAAACTTATGGAAAGTTATATTTCTAAAAGCTCTCAGATATCTTTGTCAACCAAACACAGCTTAAAGTAGCTAAACTTTTTAATAAAATAAGCTTAAGCTCATTGTAAGGTTGCCCAAACATTCCCAAGTATTATTATGGAGTACTACTAATACTCCTCACTTAATAAGGATGCATCTTATTGGAGATCCTTCAGCCCGTAGTAACCTTAATGGTAAACAGTGGACACTATATATTCCCGCTTCGACGTCGTCAAGTTTCAAACCTTCAACAAGAATGATTTCCTGAGACCACACAAAGTATTTAGCATGTTATAACAATGTTTCTGCGGCTTTTTACATAAGAATATGTCTCTGTTAGAAATTCTGAAGGTCGATCACGTAAAGACTTTGTTTACTTTTAGTTAGATATGACAAGAAAATTAGGAGATTTTTGTTCATTTGTTAGAAGAGTACAAGTTATAACAAACTATTGTTTTACATTTTTGCTAAACTAGTTAAACTGTAAAAATGTATGTTTGTTATGTATGACGAAAAACATAAAAAGTTGTCACATTTTTGCACAGTATTCCCTTAGCAAATTATTTAAAACTACCATTAAAGTATTTTGAGCCAATGTTACAAAAGGTAAGAGATATGGCTTACCCTGCTCTCTAGGAAGACAAGATGAGAAGGAATCAGATCGTCATATGCAGCAACCGATAAGTAATCAACACCTACACGACGAGACCAAATGACTCTTTATGTCTCGATATAAGTTCAGGATGATGCTTTCGCATAACCAAGATAAGGTTGTCATAAGTAAATCAAAACAAAAAATAAAGAGAAATGATACATGGACCTAAAAATAGACCTAATTGTGGACCTAAAAACACGTGGCATCATCCTGATGGCTGCAGACAGGGACCCACTTATTTTACAACCCATCAGGATCATGCCACATATGTTTAGGTCCACTTTTAGGTCTAGTTTTAGGTCTATGTATCATTTCTCAAAAATAAAAGAGTGTTTTACCAACAAGTTTGATATCAGTGTTGTCCTTCAGCCATTGAGCTCCATCCTTCATAAATCCCACATAGTTTGTGACAAATCGCTTTTGCCACATTAGGCGCCTGAAAATTAATAACCAAAAAATGAAATAAAATTATAAGACTAGTAGAGTAGTAGGTAAGTAAGTAACAAGCATCATATAATTGTTAATCATATTTTTGAAAAATTAAGGTATAGGAAGTTTACCTATCCGTGTTTAATGTTCTGAAAAGCACACGCCTTACTCCCTTGGGAATGTTCAACGACTTCATAACATCAGCTGTGATAAGTATACAAGTATATCAAAATTAAGCTAGAATTTACAAATAAAAGCAATGGCGGGCCAGTTATTTGAAACAATAAGATATGGTTCACTTGAAGAGAAATTAGAGAGCTCAAGTACAGGGATGTGTGATTTATTGACATCTACAATTCATATTAAAGACAAACAACTATAATCGATCATCATGGGGCTTGTGGTCTAGTGGTAAAGGCTTAAGTTGTTAAGCGAGCCCAAGTGAGAGTAGTACCGGTTTGGGTGACCGACCGGGAAGTCCTCACTTGGGAACCACAAGCTCTAATGATATCAGGCGAATCGGGAATAGGAGTGGGGTTATCCCCTAAGGAGAGGCTCGTAGTTGGTATCTCTGCCCGAGGATGTGACACTAACTCNACTATAATCGATCAAGTACCTGTTATGTTCTTGTCCCTTGGAACGTCAACCAGTAATGCCGGGCCTAATTAAAAGCAATTTATCAATTCACATGTACAAAAATAAGTTGGCCATCTCTATTCTTTTAAACAAATTTAAACTGATAAAAATAGGAGTAATAGTTAAGGTCAGTTTAATACCGTTGAGTACTTCTAAATCAAGACTATCGATATCAAACCCTGCGTCATAGTAATTTTCAAACACATGTCCAGGCGCATCAACATGAGTACCAGAATGAACAGGTAGCTTTAATTCCGAAAAGTTATACTCAGTGCCATTCTTCATGCTTATATAGAGGTTAAGGTACTGATCTCCAACCCCATCATCAGAATCCCATGAGCGTGTTTCTGAGCTAATCCTATGTGTAATATCAAAGATTTTCCCATTTCCGTAAACTTCCCTCCTCAAGGGCTTCAAGTCACTACCACAAGAATCCTTATCGTCACCATAAGGAGATGGGTAGGCGCTATTCTGTGATGACAAAGCTATACAAGGCAGAAAAAGCATCAGAAATATCAGCTGAGGGCTAATCATGGTCATTAAGTTAAACATGTTGCTAACGCCTTTGAAGGGTGTTTGAAAGTGGTTCTTATGACATTAGTGAAACCGAACATTTATAAGCATACATTTGACTGTTTTTAAAGTTGAAAAAACACATATCGTTTTCATTCGTGTGTCATCGATGAGCAAATTTATTAGATCAACAGCAAAGTCGTACAAACAGGAAGTTCTAGGTAGGACAATCCCATCAACTTCTAATTAATTAATGGTTATCAAGTTGTACTAATTTGACCCTTAGAACAGTGACAGTTTGAGTGATAATTTCCACGACTTCAAAGATTAGATTTACATTTCAGGTATGTTTGTCAAAATGGGCTGTAGTTTGGGCCGGAGCTAGCCGGAAGCTGAAGCTTATATTTTTATAAAGCCGTTTAGCGAATTAGTTAGAGTTAAATCTTATTAATGTACAATCACATAAAAATACATCAAATTAATATTCAGATATGTTAAGTTTTTGCATGTTAATTCATTATATTTTGAAGAGGTATTTAAGTAATTTGACCAACTATAAGCCCTCATAAGCCCGTTTTAATGAGCTTAGGCTTATGGAGGCTTATGACTTATAAAAGTTTCCATAAGCATGTGTAACAAACAAAACTTATTTTATAAGCTCAAGCCCCTATAAGCCTCGTATAAGCACACACCAAGCACAGCCAAAATCTTGAGAGTTTGAGTGGTAATTTACACCCCAATATCCAAGATGAACAGATTATGATCTGAACTTACAATTGAAGGCACATTGTTGTGCAAGTGTTAAGAGATTAAACAAACAACTTTGTCATATACACTTCTGGCTACTTGTGTCAAGAAGGTCAAAGAGGGCCTTTAACACAAGCTCCAAAATTCAATGAAACATAGCAAGAGGGTAGAAAAGCATATCATGTGTATTTTTGGCTAAATATTATTTGGTTCACTATACATCAAAAAATATTCAATCGGCATGCCACTTGGGAAAAGAGTACACTTCTCTCGAACTCATTTACCCTTTCTGTGCACCAAAAAATTGTTTACATCACATTTTCTAGATCTTAACTAACCAGATGAGCAAGAATCTCTAAGGGTCGTTTCATGAACAGGTATACTTATATGCATGTCCATGGTAATCTGATGATGACCCCTCATGTCCCTTTGGACATCCAAAAGAATGACAAAAACTGACTTTATGCGCACCTTCAGTTTTATAGAAGCCAAATGTAGCAGAAATCAAGTAAATCCAATACCACAACTCTGTAGGGCGGGTGGTTTGCGATGCTTCAGCATAACAGATGCAGCTCAATCCTTAAACTTGATAATCTGACCATCAACAATTAGATAGTAGATATCAAAGAGGTGCAAAGAAAGTCAAAACGTATGATACTGGTGATGAAGGAACCAATAACCAAAAGTTAAAAGTAGTTTTTGTCAAAAAGATGCAACTCGAAAGATGACATAAAACTGTGACATGAAGGTCAACTTGGTTGGTATAGTTGCATGCATTGTTACAACTATATAAGCAACTAAGCACTAATCGAAGTATCAGTCAATCTAGTATTAAATTCCAGAATTTCATTTATAACTTTTTTTTTAGCAAAGATTAAATACTGCGTAGATAAATGACCTCACTTAAGAGTTTGTTGAAACATGGTTAATCCATTCTAAACATCTAAGCAATAGACTTTCACTCCGCCCGCCTATTACATGACAAGTTTCAAAACATTACCAAACCTTCAAGTACATTCTTCTACTTAGGAGGCGTTTGGCAGTGTGTTCTGCAATTAATTATCTGCAAATCTGCTTATGGCGTTTTCAAGTTGTAGCTAAATATAGCTATAGTGAAAGTGATTCTGATTATCTTAGAGGTCAAAATAATCAGTTTTGGATAATCAGATTAGAAGTAGCTGCAACAAAACTGATTCTTATTATTTACAACCATTTAGGGGATGTCGGAATTTGTCAAACACTTAAAAACTGATTAACCTATCATCACTGTCTCCAGCAGTTCTTTTTGTGTTGTTACAACTTACAACAGGGTCTGCCTATTGCATATCACATAAACGCTTACAAATTAAGTCTTATTGATATGTTGGAAATCTTTATAAACTCTTTCTAATCGATCTATGCTGACTAACTACTAGATCTTCAAAAAATCATCTTTTCATAATTTTATTTGAGCCAATATAAGAGGCATATGAATAAATGACTCTATTACTCTAATAAAACTACCTCTTCACCACTAGTTTACTACATTCTTATCGGCTACAAAACTGACCTCATTCCCATTCTCCATTCTACTTGAAAAGAATTGGAAAAAATAAGATGACTGAAAACACAAAAAGCATCTAACCAACAAAAAATAAAAAATATACCAACGAAGAGTACATTCTAGTTTCGTATTTTGTTTCAACTCTTCAGGTATAAACGACCAAAATATATGCACAAACAAATACATGCACTCATGTGTACGTACATAACATTCTCACATGATGGAACTCACCTGATAAAAGGACTAATTTTGCTATTAACCAACCAGCACATGGATTTCACTCCATGTACATGTCCTTCTTTTGAGTATGGCTGCAAATAAATTTCTTGTCTCCTAATATATCCCTTGAATCTTAACCCTGGATTTTACACATATAAAACAAGATAAATATGAAGGACAAGAAGATTAAAGTCTATTAAACATATATCAAAAGTTCCAGAACAAGGCTTGCCTTTTCAGATAACTCTGTAGCAAATCCCGACGCTCCTTGGAGTAAACTCAACATGTTTATACACCCCAGTGCACTGCAGCATACTGAGAAATTTCACAAGTTTATCATCTTCCAACAGCCTACATGGATATCAGTATATCACTGAAACGATATAATGCTGCAAAATTTCTTAATTTATAAACAATACAATGAAACTAGATAATATTGAACTTTCTAGGCTAGGCGTATTTCAGATTTCATTTATTACTGCAAAATATTTCATAAAAAAGATCAAACTATAGGAAACGATTATCATAAGCGAGGACTTACCAGAACACTGGAATATGCTCATATTTATCATCAGCAAAAAAAAAAAGGTCAACTGTGTTATTTCCTGTGAAAATAAAAAAACTTTTTTACCCTGTCTATGATATGATGCAAAGCAAGCACAAAATCCAAACAAATATCATATTCACAACTTTTTCTACGTCTTGTTTCAAAAGTACATTTCATATAAGCTGGTTACATTCTACTAGCTACAACCTGCTTATGATCAACAATTAGCTTGTCTAAGTATAATCCAAATTGAACAAAGTACAAAATAAGTGTGTATATTTTGATCCACTTATGAAGTAAAAGATTACAAAAAAAGAATTAAAAAAAATTATCATTCTAAAAATCTCATCTACAAAAATTTTGAGGACCTACCATTAAGTAACCCTCGATCATTCTTGTTCTTTAACAGCTGATTTCAGGCTGCATCCATGAACTAAACTAGTGTATGTTATTTCATCTAAATCTACACCTCTTCGAGACATGTCCTTAAACAGCCGAAAAGCTTCCTCAATCTTCCCTTCTTTTGAAAACCCGTCTGCAAGTGCATTATAAGTTACAACATCGGGAACGACGCCCTTTTGTTCCATCTCTCCAAGAAGCTTAACAGCTACTTCCGTTTGACCAAGTTTGCAATAACCATCAATCATGACGGTATACGTTATTTTATTAGGGTGTATGTTGTATGAAGACATTTCTTCCAAAATCTTTACCACTTTATCCATCTGACCCATCTTACAATAACCACTAATTAATGCTGTATAACAAACAACGTTTGGTGATAAACCTTCGTCCCTCATTTCATTTATAAGTCTCTTTGCATCGTCAAAATAACCATTGTTTGAATAACCGTGAATTATAGAAGAATACGACACAGAAGTTGGTTGAATACCTTTACTTTTCATTTCGTTAAAGAGTCTAACGGCTTCTGTTATATCACCATTTGCGGAATAAGCTCTAATAAGCGTATTGTATATAAAAGAGTTGACTTCCAAATTCTTACTGATCAGCTCGTTAAATAAATCTTTTCCCTTTTTTATTTCATTGTTCTCACAAAACCCTTCAATTATAACTCCATAAGTATAAACATCAGGAGTCAAGCCTTGAACTTTACACCTTTCCAAGAACATTATGGCGTCATCCATTTTACCCTTTTTGCATAAACCATTTATAAGCGAAGTGTAAGTCAAAGTATCCGGTGAAATCCCTTGTTTGACCATTTCTTCACTTAACTGTAACCCTTCTTCAAATCTAGCTTCTTTACAATGCCATGAAATCAACGTGTTATATGTAATCCTATCCAAACAAAACCCTCTTTTTATCATCTCTTTAAGAATCTTTATCGCCTCTACAATATTCCCGGATTCACAAAGACCATGAATAAGAGCGTTTGACGTCACTATATTTGGAAAAAACCGTTTTTCGAGTAGTCTAAACCAAAAGTCGACCGCTTCTAAATGCTTACCCTGCTTACAGAGCCCAATGACTAATGTAGTCATCAAACTATCGTTTGGCCTAAGATTTCTTAATAACATTTCATTAACAAAACGAAGAGCGTGGTCCATATTTGAACACTTACAAAGCCAATGAATAACAGGCGTGAACGAACCTGCGTTTATTGTTATATTAGCTGATAACATTTCTTCTAAAAGCTTTTCGGCTTCGGTCATTTGATTGGTATAAGAAAAACCCTTGATAAGTGTGTTAAAAGTAACCGCATTTGGATTCAATCCCTTTGACAACATATCCTCCCTAACATCCAAGGCTTTCTTCATATCACCCATTTTACAATACCCGTTAATTAACGTGTTATACACAACCTCATTTGGCACAAACTCATTATCCGTCATCTCACTCAAAACCCTACCCGCTTCATTATATTTCTCCATTTTCAATAAACCATTAATAAGCACACTATACGTAACAACACTAGGACTCANTTTTTTTTTTTTTTTTTTTTTTTTTTTTTTTTTTTTTTTTTTTTTTTTTTTTTTTTTTTTTTTTTTTTTTTTTTTGGTTGATTTAGATTTTAGAAATGGCTTATGAATTTTGGAAATATGGTTTAAGATGGTTTTAGCAAGGGCCGAGAAAAATAGATCGAAAATCGAATCAAACCGAAAAATAAAGACGAACCGGTCTGATAGAAATTGAATCGATCATATTTAGTTCGGTTTTTAGTTCTGTATATTTATGATTTTCAGTTCTAGTTCGGTTCGAGCTAAAACCGAAAAAAGCACACCCAAATTATATAAATCGAATTGAACCGACCGACAAAAAACTGAACCGAACCGAGTCGCATCAGTTTGTTTCTCGGTTCATGTCTTCCACAAAATAGGTTCTCTGTTCGGTTCGGTTTTGATCTAATGCTCAACTTTTAGGTGTTTGGGGTGGTAATTTTAGTTAGTGAGTTTGGTTTGACGAGTTAGAAAATATGAAATTTAATGACGTATTTGGTCACTTGGACCGAGCTTTGCTTTTGAATGGGCACTAATACTCAGGGTTCTAAATAGCGCGCTATAGCGCCGCTATAGCGGCGCCATAGCGTGAGGCGTGGCCTCCACGTTACGAAACAGGTCAAGGCGTCATCTCTAGGCGTGGCGTGCAACAAAGCGTGATAAGGCGTGATAAAGCGCGCTATAGCGCAAGGCGTGGCGCCATTTTTTGAAACTTTTAAGATTTTATTTTTTTTTAAATTTTTTTAAAGAGATTTATTGGACTTGAGCTTATTTACAAGTATTTATTCGGGCTTAGTAAATCCATAACTGAGTTTTAAGCGTATTAGCTAACTAATATTGACAACTCTATAAATATTTTTTGCCGCTTTGAATCACGCCTTAAAAACGCTATGACGCAACGCCTCACGCTAAAGCTTGAGGCTTGGCTATGCCGCTACGCCGCGCTTCACGCTATTTATAACCTTGCTAATACTATAATGATTACAAGAGACGGTATGTGTCTAGCAGAACGTGCAAGAAGCACGCATATTAGACTAGCGAGTATGATGATGTATATAGTCTCTCGACCCGAGTCTTATTGTCAGACGAGTTTAAGGGTGGCTTAGCCACGTGTCGTTCGGAGGTAGGGTCATCACGTGGTAGATAGGTCTCATATACGTTTATCTATAATATATGTGGGCATCCTCCCTCATTTGCAGCAGGATGTGATCTCTTACTTTTTCTTCCAATATATAAATCCTCTCCATGAGAGGGTCTCAATTGACCGTCGAAAGTGGTATCTGGGGCTCTTGCCCTAGACCCTTTATAACTAGTTCTCTCTCTATCTGTAGCATGCTTTTAGCTTGGGTTGGCGACGAGCAACATCATAAGGGCTGTTAAGGCTATCTCGACAAAAAAATTGTTTCAACAAAACTCGAACCGGTTTGTTACAGTAGTTGAGTAATTGGATTTGTGGTGTTAATCCAAACTCGACTATAAGATTACATTCATACGAACCCTTTGATTCGTTTAAAAATATTACACTGGTTAAATAACTTAATTCGTTTAACCCAATATGAATTTATCTGTCTATACATTTTTATAAGATTAAACAAGTAACCGAGTCGGCCTAACTCATCTTAACCCCAAACATTTCATATTAATGAATAGGTTAAGGCCTTAAGGGGGTCTACCAAAACACACCAACGACTTGTTTAGACTTGATACTAACATGTTTATTTTTTTGTCGTTGCGGGTTATGTTTCATATCATCATAAGAATTGCTAAATTTTACTATGTTTAAACAAATTTGCCTTGTTTAAGTTGCGCTTTGATGAGTTGATCACCTCATATAACATACATGAACTCGATCTAATTAGTCAATTGCATGGAAAAGAATTAAACCAAAAGTCAAACATGTCTATTAAACAAGTTAGTGATGTCGACATGTTCATAGGATGAGCATCTCTACTGATCATATAACAACTACAAAAGAAATTAATGAAACCGCTAAAAAGTGAAAATTTTGTTAAGTTTTATTAGGCGTGTTCAATTGGATGATTTAGTTCGAACTCAACACATTCCAAGGAAAGTGTATACAACAACAATAATATTGAGTTTAAGACTTTAAGTTGTCCAAGTTCAAATGAATCAAGATGTTGCAAAGTTTTGAAGAACATTTCATACAATTCTTTAACGAGAAAAAAGAGAACATATTCTAGGCATGTACAATCATGAAATCACATAGTCAAAATTTAAATGCATACATAACTTATTTTATAAGCGTTTTATACATAGGTAGGATCATTGTCGATTTCCTTTACTCATTTCCATGACTCCATTTGTATTTTCACCCATCATCCTTTCGATTTTATGGTGCTAACCGGTGTTGTTTTCCAATATGTGCGACCTCCATTCATTTCCTTTCTTCCTTTGGGATTGAAAACCGCGTTTCTTGCATTTCTTTGTGAAGTAACGGGCCATTGCCCGCAACTTATTGCCATGTCCTTCAGATCCTGAAGGGCTTCAAGGGTGTGGATTATCTCAGGCATTTTCGGCCTATCTTTAGGATTCAGGCTAACACAACCTAGTGCTAGAAGAGCCATCTCCCTGGTTCCCCTGACCGAGTATTGTCCCGACAATCTTGGGTCAATGATGTAGCGCAATCTTCGAGTACTAGTCAAGTATGGTTTAACCCAATCAACAAGATATTGTTCGTTCTTAGGCCTAGTTTTGTCCATTGCCCTTTTCCCGGTTAGTAGCTCTAGTAGAACAACTCCATAACTGTAGATGTCGTTCTTCGTGGTCAAATGGCCTGCAATTTAGCATGTTAATAATAATTAGCAACAAGCAATAGAGCAATTTCAAGGTTCTCACAAATTAAACATGAATATGTACACATATGTATGTATGTTTACGGTATAACTCTATACGAAAAGTAACTTTTTAATCAATTTATAGATTATAGTATAAGAAACAATAATTTACCATAGTGTTTAAGGGGTAAATTAGAGTAATACCAGTGTTGACATATTCAGGGGCTGCATAACCATAAGTACCCATAACTCTAGTTGTCACATGAGTGTTTGATCCTTCAGGGCCCATTGTTGCCAGCCCAAAATCTGATAACTTTGCATTAAAGTCCTATCAAAAGCCCAAAATTGTTCTAATGTTTAGTATTTCATTGAAGATTTTATATATATACCATCATAAAGTTTATAACAAAATCTGTAACGGCTAGCCATATCTTTGTTCTGCTATAGGATTAAAAGAAAAGACTATACCGAGTCAAGTAAGATGTTAGAAGTCTTGAAATCGCGATAAATGACAGGGCTCTCAGCACCATGTAGGAACGCGAGCCCTTTGGCTGCACCTATAGCGATTTTTAATCTGCTTCCCCAAGGTAGGCAAACCGAGATTCCTGTATGACAATTATCATTGGAAAAGTTGCAATAATAAAACTATTAATTTTATAAAAATTTACGCCTAGTATAGGAGCTTACTCTTGAACAAATGATTTTCCAAGCTTCCACGAGGCATGAACTCGTACACAAGTAGTCTTTCTTCTTCTTCACAACAATATCCAATCAGTTTTACTAAGTTAGGGTGCCTGAGTTGCCCGAGAAATATCACTTCCGCCTTTAATCATGTCCATAAAACAAACAACAATTAAACATATAGTGTTAGTCACATTATTTAATCATATCATAAAACGTCGTTCATTCAAACTTACAAGCCATTCACGATGTCCTTGCAACCCTTCAATGTCAAGAAGCTTAACCGCAACAGCTTGTTCCTTCAATCCAGACCTCATGTTATCATCCAAATAGCCTTTATGAACCGTACCAAAGCCACCTTCCCCTAGCAAGAAATTGCTTGAGAAATTTTGAGTTATGGCTCTCAACTCACTAAGTTTAAAGTCAAACAAATCAGGACCAAAAGTGTGCGCTATGTCTTCATGCATACGTATAGAAGAAGACTGGCTAATGCCCGAGAAAGACAAGTGTCTAAAAGATGGCGATGGAGTCACACTCTTAGAACAATCAGACCTTGGAGTCCTACACCTGCTAAAATTGTCGAAGACCGCATGATCTTCAATAGAACAACAGTTTGCTATAAAGGGTTGCCAAGATTTCGACGAGTCTTTCATAATTATCAATGAGAAACTAACTATGAGATATCGAAATGAGGGTGCATTGGAGGACTATAAGTATAGGACATAAGGATCTTTTTTAAGGCTAAAAATGTTTTTTCTTTTGGTGTAACAACTCTCCAACCACTATACCAATTTTGGGTGTTTTGTTGCAAGCTTTAAAGATGGGGCATTGTTTAACTTACTTGATTTTGGCATGTAGGTGATGTCTACATTTAAAATTAGACCATGGATATTGTGTGCATTTGGTACTATTTGATTTTTGTGACATATGGATGAAAAAACACCATATTGGTTCATATGTGGAGTGAATCCTACATAATCAAATGTCAATGAGTGTACAATTTTTGTGTTGACTATCTAAAATGGTTAGATATTTGTAGAAGATATATACATTTTTATCATTTGAACTATATTTTTGTAATGTTATTGGATGGTTTTGTAGTCATAAGTGTGTCTTAAATCTTTATTTAACTAGCTTCTCATATTGCAAACAGAAACCGTACAACATGTGATGGGGCAATGAGAAATATAATATTGAGAAAAGTCATCTAGGAGTGGTTTAAAACTTTGAATGGATTGGATCATAATTCTGCTATGGAATAGAGAATCTTGACCACATTCCTAATCCACTTTCAAGTTCAACAAATATATCTTGGATCCCAATTTCCATTTGCCAAGCAAGATTAATTTCACTAAATTATTGTAACTATTATGTTGTTCAATAAAAAACTATAAAAAATAAATTTACTAGAAAAAAGTTTTATTAACATTGTACATAAAAAAGTTGTATTATTTGTACATCAAATAATACTTGAGTAGATCAAGTACATTTGAATGCACTTATAAACTTCTTTGTTCATTTGAATGCAATCAAGTACATGAGTACTTGAGTAGATCAAGCCGTAGCATCATATAGTGGTTGACCTTGGACCTAATCTTTCAGAAAGTTAAGTAGAGCATCATCAAGGTTTAAAACAAGGGTCAGTCATGTTGAGATTTTAATAGTACAGTTGCTTATACATGAAAATGTTTTTAGCTTCAATAAAACTATGGAGTATAAATACATGGTTTTTGTTAATGATACCTTTTATCTCTTAACAAAAAAACGGTTTTATACTTTTATGCATTTTTTTTTAAAGGTTACTCCGATAAAAATAATATAACACAAACGATGTGCAATTATTATAAAAGGTACTGTTCAATAAATTATGCATGTATTAACACCTTATTGGTATTTGAAAAGGGTTGTCGTTATCAGTTTTCTAGTTAAACCTATGGTTGATCACGGTCTGAAGACCGGTCAAGATCGGACCGGACCGGACCAAAAATCATTTTGGTTCAAAACATCGGACCAAAATGTTGGGTCTATGTTCGGTTTGCCGGTACAACAAGCCATAATGACTGGTTTGGCGTAACACTGAACCGGACCGGACGAAAGACAAAATATAAGGAAAAGGGTGGACTGAGGATCGGACCGAAATATGTTAGGTCTAGTTTCTCGGTTCATATCCGGTCCGCAGTCTGTATATGCTCGGCCATCGTCTGGAGCGGACCGGTTTGGCCCTATGAATCTATGATTGAACCCTTTGATTGTATAATTGCATAAACCCTATGACTTAACAGATATGTTTTCAATGTATTTTACAAATTGCTCAAATGATTTAGTTCCATGAAAATGCGGCATATTTGTGAGTTTTTCTAGTTTTCGTAAATAACTTCACGTTTAGGTGGAGTTATATTTTTCTTTTTAAAATGATTACTTTTGATTGCCACGGTCGGCGGCGACGACGAGAATGAAAGGTAAAGATGTTACCAATGGTGATTATGGTTATAATGAGATACTTGAATGGTACATCGAAAAATCTCGTCTTTTCTTTTTTATGCTCGTAAATGCTACTAGAAGCAATATTTTGATTTGGAGCATCTAAAAAAAGTAGGAATGCGAGTTGCTTTTTTTCAGACAAGCATTTTTTGCAAAACGTTAACCGCTAGTTGATAGTTGCTTAACGCTTGCTATCAAACATACCCTAGCGACACATTTTGATTCTGTTAATCTATTTTCATACTCCATGTTGCAAGATATTCTTTAGACTCCAAAGATTACTTTCACGAGATCTTTTTTAAACCTTCGGAGACTTCAGCAAAAGTCACAAAACGGACAAAACGTAGCATATTTGTGAAATAAATGAGATTTTAATGAAACTATTTTTAGTCTTGTTTATTAATTTTTTTCTTGGTAATTTGAGTCACTGTCATACAGTCTTAAACCGAGTAAAATTTTCTCTATTTTGAAAATTTTGGCGTAACCAGTTTAGACCGGATGTTATGGTTGTGCATCACCACACGTGAAGCACCTCCACCACACGCGAAAGCCATGACAACCCTCAACTTTGTTGCGCGAAGGTGTGTGTTTTGTGTTAATTGGGTGGTGGACATCACCTAACTAAAACACATCCTTTTATTATTATTTTAATTGTTTGTAAGTGTGCGTGAGGTATATTGTGTGGTATGTTTGTATAAAGTGATGTATTTTTATATATTTGGTTAGGTGGTGACCATCACGCCTCTAAAGGTGGTTTGCTAAAAAGTTGATGTGACGGTGAGGTGAAGGTGATGGTCGGGTAACCATTACAGCCGACCTTATAGTTATTTGCACATTACAGAAATTGAATTTAACAACAAGATGCTATTTGTAACAAGTAAGTTTGTTGGTTGGCTACGGCCGAACACGGTCCAAAAACCAGACCAGGCCGACAAAAATTAGACGAGACAGAAAATCGATTTGCCCCAAATCAAGGACGGAAATGTGTTCGGTCCGTCTTAACAAAACATGTTGATGGGTTTTGCGTAAAACCGGACCGAATCGAACCAGATCGAAGACAGAAATTGAATAAAAGGGCAGATCAAGGACCGGACCAAAATATCTTCGAATATTCGATTCGGTCCATTTTGTCAGTTCGGTCCGGTCCGCGACCTAGTATGCTCAAACCTAGCTAATAATAGGATACGTTTTATTCATGAAATGGATTGGATTGTTATTACTTATTAGGTTGTTTGATAGTAGTTTTTGTAATTTTTCCTAGCACAAAAATATCTCAAAAAACCGACATAAAAGATATGTCACGTGCCTTAATCCAAAATGTTTTGGTTATCTTGTAAATCTCGTTAGAAAATGAAAGTCATCAAAGTCCAGTGGACAAAACCCAACCACACAAACACAAGTACACAACAATAGTTTAGTTTGTGTTTGTTTTTCTTGCTCTATCCATTCAGCTACTTTTTCTAGAGCTCTATCATACAATTAGTTAATGGTAATGTTTACATTTCACCTTTTGTTTAAATTTATGATATTCAATGTTATGTTGGGCTGTTAAGAATACAAATTAGAAATAGAATCTTGTGCTATTTAAAACAATTGGCAGATATGATTAGTGGGAGTTTGGGATTGGTTATTCAGTTTTACTTATTTGTGAGTGTGAGTGTGAGTAGTTAAGAACTTGAAACTGCTTACTCATCACAGCTTAAAGCATGAGAGTGCTTATTTTTAAATGCTTATCAACAACAACAAAGTACTATTCAAACACCCAAAATTTTTTTTTTTTTTTTTTTTTTTTTTTTTTTTTTTTTTTTTTTTTTTTTTTTTTTTTTTTTTTTTTTTTTTTTTCATACTATCTAGATACATGTATGTATGTTAGAAATGTGATTTTAAATCCGTAATCTTGCATTTTGCCGGTTTGTCACCTCAAGTTCTCAATTAATCGACATGTTTTTGGCTGAATAACCACATGCTTTAAATCTCTTAAACTTTGCTATTGAGCATATAGACACATTTCCAGGCCTTAATAGAATAGTTTAGGCGGTTTTGGTTTCTAAGACTATGAATATATTAATGTTGTGCTACATCATGTCATCGTCTTTTACAATTATTCAATCTAGTCAGGGGTGTCTGCGATTGCTTTAAACTGCTTATCTGCTTTAAGCAAGTACAAATGTGGCTTACTTTTAGTGGTTATTTACTCAAAACTTCTTTAAAAATATAACTACTAAAAGAAACAATCCCAAACACCCATTTAAGTCATAGGAATAAGATGATACAAAAGTTATATTGTAGTGTACTACTGTAGTACTGTATTTAACTATCCTGATTCATGATTGCTGAGACCTTTAATCAGTTGTAGTTGCAGGTACTAATGATCATAAAGGGGTTGTTTAGGAGGTACCAAAAATGGAATCCCGTGCATCCTACATCTGGAGCGTTTTGGGGTATGGGAGTAGGTGTTGGTTGTGGAATCGGATGGGGTCCTGGTTTTGGCCCTGAAGTCATTGGTTATGTTGGTGCTGGCTGTGGTGTTGGATTTAGCGTCGGTATCACTCTAGCTGGTGTCGGTGTTGGTCTTCCTGCAAATCGTCTCCTTAAAGTTCCTTTTAGTGGTACACTTGTCTTTCCCTTAACCCCAGTCCTGTTATATGAATAACTAATAAGACAATAATTGTATAAGCACTTCTAAGTTCTAATAACCAAATTTAAAATTCAGGGGAAGTTGGGGATTGGTTATTAAAACTGCTTATGTGGAAAGCTGTTTAGAATAAACAGCTTGAAACTTCTTATCTAAAACAATCCATTTCAACTACAAATCATCTCATATGATGGTTGGATAAACTGCTTATCCGTTGTATCATCAAACAAAAGGCAGATAAGCACTTTCAATGCGCAAATCCAAACACCCCCTTTAAATTAATGATGGATCTTGTTACAACTTACAAACTTAACATCAGTTGTTCTTCGTATTTGAGGAATTCACACTGTTTACAAAGTTGAATATTATGTCTTTGTAATCTCAAAGGTTAAAATGTGATTGTTTGAGGTCTTAAAATTTTGTGTCTTGGTTATTTTGTCCTTTAAAATGTAGATATTAATCTTGCTGCGTAAACATGTGCCTCAAAATTTGACTAGAGATAATTAATGATCTTGGTAATCTCGATCCATTTACTTATTAATGGGATAGATTGGGTTATATCTAATGGGTTAGTTTGGTTAATATGAGTCTGACAGGTAATGAAAAGTTAGCTAAAAGGGAAGGTCAAAAGTGTTTCAGTTTGACCCGACCAAAAATCGCATGTTTTGATGCTTTGGTAACATGCCTGTGTTGGCACCATTAACATTGCTTCTTACTAATTTCCATAACTTACCATGACCTTCACAGCTTTTATGGCTACCAGAAGTGGTGCAATGGACTTCGCCCGATCTAATGGTCTTGTTGGCGCAAGAGCTATTAATGGTGGAGTTGATGCATCCGGGATTCAGAGATGGGTGTCTAGTTTCAACCATGAACAATCTGTAGACAATAGGGTGACCTTTTCGGGCATAAATAGATTAGTGTCTTATCCGGCAAAAATGGTCTTGGATTGTTTTGATGAACTCAAAAGTCGCATCAACCATCCTCGTTGAGATATGTAACAGCAAGCAGGCTCAATACCATGCAGTTGCTGCTCCAAGTACTCTTGACCAGATGATGATGAAACTTGTGCGTTAGATACACCAGAAAAGATCTTATACATGTTTGATTCATTGTTTAAAAGTATAGAGATTTGTCAAGTTAGATTCTTGTGTCGTAGTGAAATATGAGTTTTGGTTTTGTTCTCTTTCTTGAAACCGAAGACTAAATTGCAGATCGTCATTACTTTGCCTATTTCAGGATACAGCTTTTTGTTATTTTTCGCACTTTTTGTAAACAATAATTTTGTCTTTAATGAGAATCAAGCTTCACATTTCACAGCTAAATTTAAGCATCTCAGTAATCTATAAACCATCGTTGTTAAGATCCTGATTCTGATCTTAGGATTTTACGATACTACAAAGCAAAAACTATCCTGATCCGGATCTTAAGTTCTTAATCGATCCGATCTTACTTTTCTCGAACACATGCTAAAAAACTGTTATGTATTAAGTTTTAACAAGAGGCTAATTGTATTAAACACGTTATAATCATAATTTTGACATACATTGATATAATAACATGTAGATTTGCATAATTTTGCAACGCCTACTAAGAAATGACACAATGGCGGGATCCTAAGATCCCGATCCGATCTTACGATCACGATCTTGCAAAGAGAAAAACGATCATAGGTAAGATCCCGATCTTAAAAACCTTGCCATAAACAAACACATTTTTTTTAATCGAACTACAACTTTATGTTGCTAGCTTTCTGTCCAGGAATAATGTATAGAAATTTATCTTGGCGAACGTTTTTAAAATGTCGCCTCAACTATAAAAAACAATCGAACCAAATCTCAATTCGATACATTAACACCAAATTAGCCTAAAAGACAATAACTCAACAAAGTTTACAGCTTAGAACAGCCCAAGATTCACGCAACTGCAAATAAATGTAAAATTTAAAATAGACCAACATTTATTCCAAAGTTGCTTAATCAAGTATATGTTGGAGGACTTAACCAGTTTGGCTACATTTACTTTGACCCGCAGACAACAGTCAACATTACAACATCCA
This sequence comes from Artemisia annua, assembly GCA_014162995.1. Classification (NCBI taxonomy): domain Eukaryota; kingdom Viridiplantae; phylum Streptophyta; class Magnoliopsida; order Asterales; family Asteraceae; genus Artemisia; species Artemisia annua. The sequence goes on along the minus strand of LBNU01028844.1, from coordinate 106,748 downwards.
AAACTTACACTATCCTGATGTAATTCCAAGATCATACAACATAATCAAATACACACATCTTTGGCACAATCTTCCGTCACTATAGCGTCCATTCTTACGCATCTGCACAAGACAACAATGGTTCAGTTTATTCATATACTTGCATAAACCACATAAGTAAAAGCTAATTAGGGAGCTGATTGCACTTTACACACCATTTGGGGAGCACTCATTTCCTGCAGAATATTCAGATGCAGTTGACATAGATAGCTGAGTTGTTGAAAACGAGTTCTTGCTATCAACATCAAGACCAGACCATTGTTCACGGGCTTCGGGCCACTCATCAAAGAAGGGGCGCATCATGTGTTGTTCATGTTTAGGTTCAACGGGTGAGTCAATCTTGTTACCAAATAAGCAATGTTGTTGAGTTGATTTAGAGACTGGTATAGCATCAAGTATAGGGTCGAATGCATTAACCATGGTCAGTTGTGGGGATTTTGTTTGTAGATAAGTGTCATTTCTTGATTCCATTAGAGAAGCGGTGGGAAGTTGAGCAGGCACCAGACGCCATGTACTGTCTGCGTTAGATTCCATGCCTAGACCCCTTGCACTTGAAGCCCCAGAAGAGTAATTTCGATCATCCACATCAACAGTTAGCCCTTGATCAAACCTGCATGCCAAAATTCACAAACATAAGGCTTCATATAACAGTCAAAGAACCACTATGGACCCGCTTTCATATTAATGGGTTAAAATTGCCGCCTCAAGTTTAGGGCTTTATGCTGAAATCAAAATAACATCATGTGTCATCTCTTAATCTAGAGTTTCACGAACCACAAATCTGTAACTATATTTCACATTATTATATTAGTATACCCTCGTCAAGCAAGCTGTCCAGTGAGCACATAACAGGGTATCCTATCATTCGCAAGGGCAAAAAAAGGAAAGCTTTAACGAAATTCTTAGTGAAGACCAACTATAATTGGTACTTGTAATTCTTTACTAAGTCATGCCTGAGATGAGGTTCGACATGGAAATGTGAAGTTGAGTAAGCTAACTACAGCCATATATTCAATAATCATCATATCCATATAAGATAATATGGCATTGCAATTGCACCTAAAATAAGTTGACTCATCCAAGTTTAGTCAGAAACAATAACATATAGATGCTTGTTCCGCTCTATTATCACCATGACAACACACGTTCTGATTTTCCATAGGTACTAACTTATGGCACTAGATTTTATTACTTATATATGTAGCTACATTAATTACTGAACAAACTGTGGTAGATCATAGGATTTAACTTATATTATGAAAATTAAGTGAAGACATGAAACAAAAGAGTTTATGAAACAATTTAATATGGATCCTATGCGAGATCCTACAATTTTCTTGTGCCAAACTGATAATACACTTGGCAAACTCATATGTAACAGTTCTAAAGGGGTTGAAGAAAATAGTATTTAGATGTGGGTCTGCTGATTAAAGTTCTAATAATGAGATAGTCAGATGTGTGAATGTTAGACAAATTCTGTTATCCGTGGACTTGATTGATAAAATGACCATAATGGTCATCCAAGGTTAAGAGACATTTTCTGAAATGGTTATATTACGATCTATTACTGGGTTAAAATAAGGGTAAATAGGCCATGACCAGCTTCTGCATCTGGTAGGAAACTGACTTTCAAAAACCTTATATACTCTCAAAATTAGATAATCGAAAGTAGATTTTGTTTATTCAAACACGTAATCAGTTCCATAAACACCCTTATTCTGTATAGATATATCTTAATAGAAACCTTGCATGAATAATTAGCTATTCATAAAAGTAATCTAGTGATGGAGAACAAGTACCTAAAATTGTTGTTGTTGAGCCCATAAGTATTAGCATTCAACTGCAATTTCGATACATTGCTCCCAAAATCAAGACTCCCCGAATTTGAGTTGGAATACAAGTTTGAGTTCTGAAAGCTACCGCTACCAAGACTTTGGTAGCTTCTATTAGCACCAGTGCTGCTCACAGTAGTGACTTGTGACACCGCAGTTGACAATGATTGAGAAGCAGTTTGAGATTCCACAGGCTTTCTTGAACGGTTTCTGCCACGATGCATATGGCGCTCACAGTATTTAGAGTCAGGATATGCATCTTTGGCACACCTCCATTTTTTCCCATCCGTCCTCCTACACCTCCCTGGCTCTGGGTCAAACTTCTTCCCGTAATACGAGCAATATCCTAACGCTGTACAAAAATTTGAAATGAAAGCATAACATCAGTCAATAAGTAAAACATCACCTGCAATCCAAGCTTTAGAGTAAATTCAACCAAGATAGAGAGCGACACAGGAAGGCCATATCAGCTTGCTGACAAAGTCAAAGTGTCAAACCCAGTCATTTGTGTGCATGTCAAAACTAGCCAGGTTGACCTAGATCACTTATTGTCGATATTAGGAAACATTTTCTATAGACAAATTTGTGGTAAGTATGAGTAAAATAATATTGTATTTCAATCATAGTCGTGTTTCTTATTTCTTAAACCAAGATTAGAAGATTTTATGCATTCAAAACAAGTTTAGACAACTTTATGACTTGTATTTTTTTTAAAGCCAACTTTCTATACCATTATGGACAACACATAGCCTAAATCAACCCATCCACAAGTATATTAGTTAGAGCTATCCCCTCCGTGTGAGACAAAAGATATCAACATAACTTATAAAAGCATCATACAAACGCATAAAAAGAAAATAGTCCACCATTAATAAGCAAAAAAAAGCAGTCTTTTTCATAAATATGACTTTAAACTAAAGAATCCAAATACAAATCCATCACAATTATCTCATTAAACTCACACCCATGTCATTTATCCAATCTATAAATCATGTAGCCAAGCAACAACATCAACCAAACAAAACCCAAATCCAAAAAGCGATATTTTCTTAACATAACTTATAAAAATGATGTAAAATCTGAACCACCCAGATACTAATCCATCATAAATTCATAATGATCCCACTAAACACAAAACCCAAATCCCAAAAAAACTTACAACTAGGATGATTAAAGACACCAGCTGATGCTAATCTAACACAATTATTTCATCAAAAACATACCCAAAAATCATAATCTATAACATCAAAACCAGCAAAAGAAACAAAACCCAAATCCAAAAACCAATCTTTTATTAAAGAACTTAGCATATACCAACCTATCACAATCATTTCATTAAACATATACCAACATCATAAATCAATCTATAACATCAAAACAACATAAAAGTTAACAAAAAGCAAAACCAATATCCACCAAATAAAAACTTGCAATTAGAATGATTAAAGAACCAATCAGATACTAACCCATCAATTAAATACAAAACTCACATAAAACGCAAAATAATACATAGAAAACTTTTAAAATCTACACATCCCACATACTAATCCATCAAATCATTTCATTAAACACATACCCACATCATAAATCATATCTATAACATCAAAACCAACACAAAGCTTAGCAGATAAAGCTTAAAAACTTCTAATAAGAACAACAAGACATCTACTAATCCATCAAATAAATACATAACTCACATATAAAACAACTAAACAACAAAAATACTAATCTTCTAAATCATCCAGGCAAAACCCAAATACAAAATCCAATTTTTTAACCATACAAACAGTACCCACATCAAAAATCCAATTAATTAGCATAAAATCCAATAAAAAACAAAACCCATATCCAAAAACCATTTTTTTCAGAATTAGAATGACTAAAGAACCTAGCAAATCCTAATCTAGCTCATTCATTTCATTAAACACATACCCAAATCAAAAAATCAATAAATAACATAAAGACCAAAAACCAAATCTTTTTTTACACTTAAAATGATTAAAGAGCCTAGCAAATCCTAATCTAACACAATATAATTTCATTAAACACATACCCACCTCATAAATCCAATATATAACATAAAAAAACCAAAAAAGAAAAAAGAACTTACAATTAGGATGATTAAAGAACCTAGCAGACAAAGCTTCAAGACTCCTTCTAATAGGAACAACAAGATCATAAGGAACAGGAACACCAGCCACTAAATACTTATAAATCAAAGCTTGATGCTCAAGTTCTTGCCACTGCACTGGTGTAAATGGTGGCCTGTAACCACTCATCCCACCTCCTCCACTACTAGCCACTGTTGTACTCCCACTCATCTTCTTAATATATATATATATATATATATATAGATATATATATATGTATATGTATAGGTGACAACTGAGAAGTGGTTTCTTTGTTTGTTACAGTAGATAGATAGATATTATGTTAGAATAGATCTAGGGTTTGTGTTTGTTGTTGTTGTACATGCTTTGTAAGTAAGGAATTTTGAGTGTATAAGTGAAATGTTTTGTAAGTTACTAGTACTGTGGTAACACTTTGTGTTTTTTTTTTTAATGTTTTTTTGTTTTGTTATATTTTGGGTTTGGAGATAAGTGTTTCCCTTTTTTTTTTTTTTTTTTTTTGGATAAGTGTGAAATGTGTCATGGAAGTGGTACATGGCTCTTTGTATCATGTCATTGTTTATCTTTTGTAGAAACTAGAAAAGTACATGTACGTTGTACAGTATTTGTTTATAAAGAAATTACACTTATGACAAAAGTGTATGTATGACTATAAATACGGAAAAAAGTAGCTGTGAGTAGTAGCAGTGAGCTGTGAGCTGTAGTCACAGTTCATTGCTCACCGTTCACAGCAAGCATTGAAAAAATGAGCTTTCCTAAAAAATAGCAAAGCTCACCGCTCTTTTGCCAAACGAACACTAAAATTCAAAAAGCTTATTGCTCACCGCTCATCACCCTAAAAAGCTCTGCGGTAAACATAGCCGGACTCTAGGAGGTTTCGTGGGACCCTGTGCATTGCGGGTTTATACGGTGTGCATCACGGTTTATACATTTTGACCAAAACTCCTATTGTCACATTATAAGAGGGTCTTAATAACATAAGCCTTAATAAAATATTAACAATATTGATGGTTATGTCACAATCAAAATCTTAAATTAGGAGTAAAAAAATGTACATGTGATTTGTCACATGATAAATGAATTACATATGAAATTAGTCACATGATCTTTGTCTCTTTATCATCACTCATAAATCAAATATAGTGATGGTAAGAAAATTAAAGCGTAAATTCTGAAAAAGGGACTTTATCCCACTTGAAGTCCTACAAAGGTACTTTTTCAACTAGCATTCCCAATTTGGTCATGTGCGAATGTGCGAATGTGCGATCCCACTAGTTTTGTGACACGTGTCCCAGACAAAGAGGACTTGTCCCCCACTATCACTTGTCACTTGTCCCACCCACTATCACTTGTCCCCCATGTGTTCAGACAAAAATTACTTATTTACCCTTAGTTCTATAAGTCAAATAAATGTGCGATTTTACTACCTATTAAATGTGCGAATGTGCGAACTCGATTTATTTCCAGATTCAAATGTGCGATTTAAATGTGCGAATGTGCGAATTCGTTTTATTTCCAGATTCAAATGTGCGATTTAAATGTGCGAATGTGCGAATTCTTTTTATTTCCAGATTCAAATGTGCGATTTAAAACAAAACCAACAACTTCAAAAAAACTCACAACTTCAAGTACATCCAAAGAGACTNTGCGAATGTGCGAATTCGTTTTATTTCCAGATTCAAATGTGCGATTTAAATGTGCGAATGTGCGAATTCTTTTTATTTCCAGATTCAAATGTGCGATTTAAAACAAAACCAACAACTTCAAAAAAACTCACAACTTCAAGTACATCCAAAGAGACTAATATTTACACTTTACACATATAGAATACTTTAAACAAAACCCACCACTCCTCATCATCACCTTTAAAATTAGTGCGATTTTGATTTATTTCCAGATTCCGGCAATACTCATTATACTTTATTAGACCTCTTTGATTACATTGACCTTGTTTCTGGCCCAAATAAAGTATGGATTTAAGCCCTTTTTGGTGTTTTATATCAAGCAGTCATACTTACACACTATAGTAAACAAATGTTTTTCAGGTCAATGTTTTCGTCTTTGTTCCTTCTAAGAAACTTGTATTTCTTTTAATGTTTCAAGTTTCTTCTATACCGTTTGCATCTGTGTTTGTTTTCTAATCAAATAAGACTTTTGTTAGTAGAAAATGTAAGGTGGGAACAGACCGTCTATTGATGGGTTAACCACTTCCTCGAAGGCAGATCTGGTGGGTGGAGTAGCAGATCTGGTGGTAGAGCAATCCTCGAAGGCAGATATGGTGGGTGGAGTAGCAGATCTGGTGGTAGAGCAATCCTCGAAGGCAGATCTGGTGGTAGAGCAACGGGGTGGAGCAACAGATCTGGTGGTTGTGTTGGAATCAGGTGGTTTGGTGGTGGTGTCGGAAGTATCAAGTGGTGGTGATGACGGCGGATTTGGCGGCGGTGGTGGCGGGTGGTGAACGAGGGAGAAGATGAAAAAAATAAAGGGTATTTATTTAATATTTAAGAGAGGGGTAGATTTGTCATTTAAAACAAAAATCAAAGTCAAAGCCCCACCTAACCATGTACTTTACTATTAAAAAGGTAGACACGTGTCGCACATTCAGTGGGATCGCACATTCGCACAATCGCACATGACCAAATTGGGAATGCTAGTTGAAAAAGTACCTTTGTGGGACTTCAATCGGGACAAAGTCCCTTTTTCGGAATTTACGCAAAATTAAATAATTTTGGTGTTTATGATTTTGTTTATACGAGACGAATATACGCACATAACGATAGTTAGCGGCAAATAGTTATATTTCTGTACTTGTGATTTTATAGGTTAAAAATGAAAAAATGATATTTAAACTATTAATTTAATTGTGAATTTTGTTATCATTTTTAATCAAAAGTACATTAAGGTAACAAATCAATAGAAAATGAAACAATTTTAAAAATTCTAAAAAATAATTACGAGCGTTGGATAAAATCTGGTCAAGAAGAGTTAACTTATTCCTTTTTTTTTCTTTTTACTTTTTCTTTTTTTTTTTCTTTTTTTTTAAATATTTTCGGTCAAATGGGAGTTTGGTCATTTGACTCGTTTTTTAACTTTACCCCAAACTTCAAATTGTTATAACTTTCGAACGACAAACTTTTACCAAAAATCGATTTCATCATAATTTCAAAATTTAATTCTCTCTAATTCGGTATGAATTTTAAGTGGATTATGATTTTTTTGAAATTTTTGGCATCTTCGGCCCTAATTTTATCTAACTTTAAGGTTGAATTGCGCAAAATTTAAAACACGAAAGTTGTATATTTTTTGTCGTTCTTTACTTAGAAATTGGATTCACTCAGTTTTGATATGATTTTAATGATATGTCGTATTTTAAAAATGATGTTTTAAACATATATAGTGTACAAAGGGTGTTTGATAAAATGCCTAAGAGATATTTTTCTTGTAAAAGTATATTTAAATGCACTAATTGGTGTATCATAATACATTTTAGTTATATTTAGTTATTTTAATTATTTTGTTTTTTAACTAATGAACAAGACTAACTAATAAACAAGTCTAACTGATTAATAAGTTTAACTGATGAACAATACTAACTCATAAACAAAAATAACTGATGAATAAGACTAACTGAGGAAAAATACTAACTAATGAGCAAGACAGCGTCAATTTACATGTTGTTAATCAGTGTTCATCATAATCCATGTTGTTAATCAATGTATTATGATACACCAATTAGTGCATTTAAATGTACTATATTAAGGAAAATCCCTCTTAATCATTTTATCAAACACGTTTGTGCAATATATATATTTAAAATGTCATTTTCAAAATGCGATATCTCACTTATCTCGTATCGAAATTGAATGATTCATATTTCTGTGTAAAGAATGGCAAAAAAAATCTACAACTTTCGTGCTTTGGGTTTTGTATACGTCAGCCTTTAAGTTAGATAAAATTAGTGCCGAAGATGTCGAAAATTTCAAGAAAATCAATACCCACTTAAAATCTTAAAAATAAAAGTTGTGATTTATATATTGTAACACCCCCAAAAATAAAGATTCGCGGAAGCATACAAGTATTTGGGGTGCTACGAAAATTGGATATCACAACACAAGATACATAGAGAACGGATTGAAAATCCGTTTTAAAATCCATTACATAAGTTTAAGTCAAATGTCATACATAAGTTCAAGTTTAATAAAAATAAGGCCCAGTTTCATGACTGTCCCATTGTTCAGAGTTACGCTTGTGTAAAAACACTTAGGTTTCTTATGACCAACGCCATGCACTACCTTCAACATAACATACTTTAAGCACCTGAAAAACATGCTAAAAGTCAGCTAACGCTGGTGAGTCTATAGGTTTAAACTAAATAGCACGTATGGACCATAGCAAATAATCAGCAAGCACACACTAATTCCGTATGCAACACTAAGCTCAACAACCGAACTAGACAAAAGCATGCCAAAGGTAAGTATACAATAAAGGTGCCCGCGAGTGATAATCCCCAGTCAGGAATTGACGGTTGTCGATGGTGGGCAAAGTGGGATTCAAGCAAACTTAGGTTTTCGCATACCAGTGTGTAAAAACAAGTTCGGTTTCGGTCCATGAAAATAGTTTTGGGTGTTTCTCACCCCAAGGTTTATAAAACAGTACTTATAAGAAAATTTGGGGCTATAAACTCACCTTAAAAGATAGCAATCTGCTAGTCAACAAGTAAATAGTGCAACCGCTCCGACACGCGACCTAGTTAAGTATGGTAAGTCTTAGTACAATGTTCGTATTTTAAGTACTTGACTCTTTTGAAAAGATTTTTATGTGTTACCATGCACTTGTGTATTTCTTGCTTGTTGTGTGGTACGTACGTTTCAAA
>LBNU01028844.1:84037-95082 GCA_014162995.1 Artemisia annua | reverse complement strand
TAGGTGGCCGGTTCTAAGGTATCCAAGGGAGGGGGATGAGTAATTTTTACTCCCCGTTGGTATATCGTGTGTCGGTTTAAGCTTAATTGTACCCGTAACGTCCCGGTTTGACGTTTTTAGACACGTATACGTAAAATAAACTTTTTAGCCACGATTTTGTCAGAAATGTAATAAAATGACTTTACTGACTCAAAAATATATTTTCTTGACTTTTACCATAAATATTGTGGTGTCAGTTCTCGTGCGGCGTTGTTTTTCAGAGAATGTGAGAAAGCTCTCAGTAAATTACGATACTTGTCAGTAACTATCCGAAATGGATTAATTTGTGTTTACTGACAAAAATAAACTTTTTCAGTAGTGACTGTAAGCTACAGTGTGCAGGACAGCTCCCGAAAACATACAGAAATGTACAGAAACATGTAGAAATGTGCAAAAATGCATATAATATTCAAAATAAATATAATAAATAGAAATTTATTATTAAATTAATTTGTGAAAAATACCATTTGTCACATATATCAAACTTGAGTAATTCATATTTCTATCTAAAGAACGGTAAAAAATCTACAACTTTCGTACTTTAAGTTTTGTATACTTCAACCTTTAAGTTAGATAAAATTAGTGCCGAAGATGTCAAAAATTCCAAGAAAATCAATACCCACTTAAAATCTTAAAAACAAAAGTTGTGATTTATATATCAAAATTTATACCAATTTATAGAGAATTAAATTTTAAAAATTATGATGAAATTGGTTTTTTATAAAAGTTTGTCGTTCAAAAGTTATGTGCGTTTGAAAACGGTCAAATGACTTTTTTACTCCTGATCAAATGGAAAAAAGAGATCAATGGTTGTTGTTTTAATATTGACAGTTAGATGGGTTTGAAAAGGTTTTGTTGTAGATCTAATAGTTGGAAATACTTTTAGGCTTTTTATTTTTGTAATACTTTCTATAGGTTAGTAGTAGTTGTTTTAATATTGACCGTCAAATGGGTTTGGAAGGGTTTGGTTGTAGATCTAATGGTTGGAAATACTTTTTAGGCTTTTTATTTATGTAATACTTTCTATTGAATTACGTCTTTGCATATTAGTAATTGAGCTTTACTTATTTTTAAGTTTTCAAATTTTAGTAAAAGTCTCTTTATATATAGTAAAGATTGATCATATTACTATTTCTAAAACGATTATGGCATATATCATTTTAATAAGCTAAAGTATAACACACACACAAATCTCTCAAGATGATTATGCAAGGTGTTTGTGTTAGACTTTCGTATCTTATGATTTTTAGAAGCCGTCTACATATTCCTGGGTAAAATGTATTATCAACATCTTACCTCGCTTTGACATGATCAGGTACTGTTATTTGTTAATACAAATAATCTAAAAAACATTATTCGCATTATTCGGTCTTCTTGTGTTTTGATAATCACAAAATATAAAGACATGTTACGTAAAGTTATGGTTAATAAGTTTTAATCGAGGAAACTCGTTTCTTCCACGTAGCCACTACAACGTCACTTCAGGTATGAACAAACGTTATACCGACATTAGTAAAGTGATCAAAGAATTTTATTTTCTCCTAAACTTACATTTTTAAGTTTGACGAAACATTTTTCACAAAAAGTATTTTTGAGTTTTTAAAGAAATGTTTTATTAAGAAAATATATTCAAAATTCAAATATGTAACAGCTATATTCCCCCCAAAACAGCTAAGTTTTCACTAGATAAGTTTTCACCGGTGGTCCCTTAGTGATAAAGGACCGTCGCATGTTTAAGGGACCGCCACCTCCTTTGCTGTCGTGTATAAATATTGAACTGTTCCTTCCCAGAAAAATAATCCTCTTGGCACAAAAACTTTCTGTTTCCTTTTTCTTTCTTCTTTGATCACTATAACATGTCGGTATATGTTTATAAGTGATTTCCTCTTCCTCAAAGTGCAAGAGAAGAACTCTCGATGTAGATGAAGATTCGAGATGTTATGGGAGTCCACACACAAACGTAACAAGTGTTACGGTTCTATTCTCCCCTCTATTTTCTTCTTGTAAATATTGTAAATATTTCCGACTTGTGTGTGAGTCGAGAATGGAGTTATTTGTATGAACTTGGAAGAAGATGAAGATCCAAGAAGTCTTGTAACTAGAATAGGTCTTGTATTTGTTGTGAGGAGAGTGGAGTCTTGTTGTGTAATTTAGGACTTAGTAAAGTCGGTGTATGAAGGCTTGGATTGGGTGATGATCCATGTGTGTCTTAGTGTGAAGGCTTGGATTGGTTGATGATCCAAGTGTGTATTAGTGTGAAGGCTTGGATTGGGTGATGATCCAAGAGTGTCTTAGTGTGAAGGCTTGGATTGGGTGATGATCCAAGAGTGTCGTAGTATGAAGGCTTAGATTGGGTGAAGATCCAAGTGTGTCATTTGTGCGAAGGCTTGGATTGGGTGAAGATCTAAATAGGACAAGTGTGTTTGTTCATGTGGCCACGTGGGCCTTGGAGCAGATTGGTTCTAGCTACGATTAGAACTCGATATTCCGCTTAGTGTTGTTAAACTTGGTGTAAGCTTGTGTACGGTTTGCTCCGCCTGAAGGAGTGCGTTGATATAGTGATTGATAACTCTCGAGTGTGGTACTCGGGGAGTGGAGTAGGACAAAGAGTGAGCTTCGTGCCAAACCACTATAAATCTCTGCGTCTCTTTGGTTGTGCTCTTTCCTTTACTCTTTACATTATTTACTTGTTTGCTTTTATTTGTAGCTTAGTAGATATCACATAACTAGTAGAATTCAACAAGCTTGCTGATGAGACGAAAAGTGTTACGCTTTTAGGGGGTCATTTAAGCCCTAATTCGTATAAATGTGATCAAATATTGCCCTAAATCGTTCCTTTTGTCATTTTAGGTACTTTTGAGAGGAATTCTGGAAAACATGCACATTTGGACGTTTTTGGAGCATAAAAGTGAAGAAAACGACAAAGTCTTAAAGAAGCAGGATTTTACAACCTGACGGCGTCAGAAGTCACAAGGTGACGCCGTCAGCAAGGATGACAAAAGAGTGGAATTCAATTATCAAATGACAGGCCAGAAAGATTTCAAGAATTTACACCTGACGCCGTCAGGTGTTAAAAAGTGTAGGCCGTCAGGAACAAAGTTAAAGAGAGACGGCCCAGAAGGTTTTACATGCTGACCACGTCCCAAATGGATCTAGGCCATCCGAGAACCCTAATGGCGGCGAGCTGACGGCGTCAGACCCTATAAGCTGACGCCGTCCGAACTTAAAATCTATATATAGTTTTCTATTTTTCATTCATTATAAAAAAAAAAAGAAGAGGAATGTTGAGACCATTGATTTGATTGAATAAAGTGAAGACTTATCTTTAATTAAGCACTAAGGGGTTTCCCAAAAGTTTTCGGTTGAAAACCCTAAAAGTCACAGAAAATTCGTCTTTAGGGTTTGCCCTAAAAGTTCTCCCAAAGTTCCACAACNAGTGGTAAGCGCGGGGAGTTGATCGTTCTCTCACAGGGAATAGTGTTCGTTAGGATAGAATAGCTTATCTAATAGGTCTAAGGGTGGAAGGAAGTCTTTTTGTATTTTTATATTTTTATGAAAGCAATTAAAATCTCGGTTTTGGAAGAAGGGCGGAATTAGTTGTTAATCAACTAACCCAAGTTTACTACTTATGCAAATTAAAATAAATAGGATATCTTAAACTATGTGTTTGTGAAACAATATGGAGAAAATTGTGTATTACTTAGATTTCATTACTCCCTAACTATCTTCTACCGGTTAATTGATATGTGTGTTACTTGGTGGATGAAGGGTGGATTCCTAATAACTCATGGAGTGGCATACATATCTCTCCCAATCTATGAGCTCTTATCTCGCCCTATGCCATGCACGGCAAACCATAGGGGTTGTAAACAGTGGCTCATGCGTTTAATACTAACCTTAATAGCCTATTATGCCTCGACTACATGTTTCCCAGACGTTCAAGCACGTTACCATAAAGGAGGTTGGCCAGTTTCTTGAGCCTAACATCGATGAAACAATCATCCCACAACAACAACACACACACCAATTAACCAATAATTAATAGTTACGGTTTTCATTAGATCTAAATCAAAATTAAAACTATTCGCCAAAAATTCTGCCGCTATCTTAGCATTTAACCAAACCTTTGTAGGGCGTCCAAATTCAACCTGCTGAGCAATAATAGCGGCATCCAATATCAGAAGCAATGGTTCTACTATTGAACAAATGGTATGGGAAAAGGTGGTTGGGCGAGATGAAGCATACCGTCTTGGATCATGGAATGCAGGATAAACCTTTTGTATAGGTAAACTGTATTCAAATCACAGCTTACAAAACTTACAAAACAAGATTAAAAAAAATTCACCATTTCTCATATACAGATATTGTCAAAAGGTTTCATCACAAGATCAGTCTGCAACAGCCCTATCAGTTTCTTCACTCCTGGAGCAGTGATGTGTGTGGGGATATGCATGCTCAGAACTCATGCAATGCATAAAGCCAGGAAGACCAACAAAGAGAATACCATCACAGATCTTTGACACCGAAGGACAAACGAATATTTTTCCAGATCGTTTAACAAACAACCGACACACCAGGCTTTATTCTGGATCACAGTTTCGACAAGAAAAAAAGGCATCAAAGTTTCCCCAGCTGAATCCATCACAAGCCATCAAGGTGACTCTTTTCACTTCACACTATTATTCAATTAAAATATCGTATGGCACTTACAGAATGTTTACTTGCTTTTTAAAAAACAGACGTCAGCATTCTTTACTCACAATAAACAAATGAACAAACCCGATCCGAAACAACACATCAAAACCATCATTGCATCAATCAGAATCAAAACGACTATATCAACAGACCAAAAGCCAGGTACACCTTCCATATTTTTTTTTTTTTTTTTTTTTCCCCCCCTCTAATACTTTTTCTTATTTAACAAATATGTACATATAGATTCTCTAAATGGTTTGCAAAATCAAAATAGCGAACACCACCACCAGTTGCTTGCCACTCCACACCTCATTGAAAGAGTCAGGAAACTATAAAGCGAAGACACCAAACCAAAACAGTGAAACGGCCACTGTTCCAGCAAAAAGATGCAGAACGATCAAAGGGCAAAAGACAGTTCCCAACAACACAGCCACTTGCTCAACAAGATGACCCGCAACAAAAAAGACAAAAGTAAAGTTCACATCTCTTAAACTAAAATTCATTCTGTTTTTATTGCATCAAATATCTTAACAATACACGTATAGAGTTTACATAAGATGAGCCCTAGTTATTTGAAACAATGGCAATAAACCATGATTCGTTATGCTATGGACTTAACACGATACAGCATATAATCTCGCCTGGATAATAGCAATATACTTAGAAATGCATTGAGACCCTTAAGTTTCATGATAAACACTCATTGTTACGAGCATTCAGATGTCCAGGTTCATGCCAGCCAGTCAAACGAATCTGTGAGTACCTTCTGCTCATCTTTGCAAACGTCTCCCTCAAATACTGCCACCGTTTTCTGAGCAGTAGTCCCAACACTCTCAAGTTTCTTGAATAAAGAGCGGTGGCTTTTTCACGGTTAGCACGCAGCTAACCTTCCTGAGCAGAGCGCATTGCAGGTGCGTGTGGTGTGCCAGTTGGAATGCCTGAATACTGCTTGGCACGGACAGAGACTAAGAGTGCTAGACCAGATGTTGAAATTAGCTGACTAAAGTTAGCATATAGCCTTTCACAGTTTCCGTAGAGAGTAGGAAACCAAGGGGCAAAAAGAGATCTCCTTATCGGTCGTGCGAACAAAGAAGAAAAACGAAAAAAGCGTATCTATCACCATCAGTTGGTTCACTGGTTTGCCAGTTCTTTTTGAGCACTTTAGATATAGTGCAGCACACAGACTGTGCATGAGACTTGGATTGACCAGTTTATATTAGTACACTAGTCTTACAAAAGCATTTACATAAATATGGATCACCATGATTTTAAGTTACAATATGTCTGGTGACAAAGCCAGTGTGTAGCATAAATATAAATCATAGCACAACATTAGAAGCCCTGAGTTAGTAGTGTGTAGGAATACTTCCATCATTTTTACCTAATCTAACTGTCAAAACATCGCAAAAACCCAATAACGCAACAAAAATAGGATTCTCATCTTTACTTACCACTATCCCATACTACATCGGTCAGGTACACTGCCTGGTGGGGTTGTAAGCCTCTTGAGATCCCTCGAGAGGTAAAACCTGTTGTAAGGTCACAAAACCACGCATCACTTGCAAAAGAATATTAACCGAACCAAAAAACGGCGAAACATTTTAACAAGTAAAAAGAATCGGTGAAACTATTCAACCCCCTTCTAGTTTCTACATTATTATTGTAATTGTTTTGTATCCTATGGATGATTAATTTTAATAGTTTTTGAGGTTTCTTGTGTTGATAAACAAAGTAACAAACCACAAAACCGGGTTTAATTTTATCAAATTAAATTGAATTGAAATTTACAGTACAGATTATGAGACTTACAACTACATCGTACTTTAATATCAACGAGTGGGAAAACCCGCGCGTTGCCGCGGGGTGTTTTCCCATAGGGGTATTTAGCGATACATTTAGACAAAGAGCGTTGCTAAATCAGTTTGTCTAGACCTGTGCACATAGATGTTGATATAGATATAATCTGAGTCTGAAAAGTTGCATGCATTGGCTGGTTAAATGTTTTACAAAAGAATACAGCCAAATGTTATCTGCTATGAAAAGCAGTTTTACAGAAGTATAGATAGGTTATACAAAATGATAGATAGGTGTTTTGAAATATATTTGTGCAGCTGTAGCACAAATATTTTGCAAAACACAGTGTTTTTTTGTGCAGACGTAGCACAAATATTCCACAAAAGCTAGGTTTTTTTAGGAACGGTCGTAAACCGTTTAAATATTTACATTGAGAAGATTAACTTTAGGTTGTCTTGCTCTTGCTGGTTGATCTGGTTCTTTGTTTTTCTGGTGGTGGAGTATCAGCTGTGGCT
Source organism: Artemisia annua (assembly GCA_014162995.1). Classification (NCBI taxonomy): domain Eukaryota; kingdom Viridiplantae; phylum Streptophyta; class Magnoliopsida; order Asterales; family Asteraceae; genus Artemisia; species Artemisia annua. The sequence goes on along the minus strand of LBNU01028844.1, from coordinate 88,039 downwards.
GCATAAAAATAAATGATAGATTTGTTAGTATTGAAGAGAAAGAATGAAGTATAGCATGTAAAAAGCAGTAAAGATTAGATGTAGAAACAGTAAGCAATTTTCTAGGAAATAAAAGTTGATGCTTTGTTTCTGTTGGGTTTATTTTTTATTTTTTTTTTTTTATTTTTTTTACTATTATCATGATCAATTTGTTTTTATGTATATGTATTTTTTTTGTTTAGAATGTTCACTTTTGCAGAATCAAGAAAGAGAGATTGTTAGAAAGAGAAGATGATGTTAGGTTGTGGACGAATCTAAAGCTGGTGGAGAAGCAGTGTGCTATTATTGTGAAGCTGTAGGGAATCCACAAAATAGTTGAGATATGTTTGTAACTGTAGGCATGTGATGACTTTGTTTTTATAAAATGGCCAAGCTTTTGCAGTGAGTTGTCTGTATGTGGATGATTACAGATAAGTTTTATGGATGAGACTTAAAGAGGAGACAAAGAGGTATCGTATGGTTGAAACTTACTCGTGTGAAAAATGTGTTTTGCTTTACCGTGGTTATTTAAAGGATGTAGGTATATGTTATTTTTTTAGCTAGAAAGTTACAATGCCTAAGTATCCAAGGTGCGCGAAGCTAAAAGAGGATGCAAATTCAAGTAAGTGGCCAGAAATGCTAGCCTTTTATTGGCAACAAAGCTCAATGCAAGATATTCAAATAGCAAGACAGACAAGTGAGTTGTCGGCAAAGTTGGTGGGTTTAATGAGTGAAAGAGATCGCTTTATTCAGGAGCTGGAAAATACTGATGATATGTATGTGCAAAAGATGATAGAGCATTTAAAAGAGGTCCAAGGAAAAGATGATCAAAAGTTTATGCATTTGGCGACGTTGGTAGATGAGCTTGACCTAAATGCTCGTGGTAAAGATATCTTTGCTTTAAAGCTCAAGGGAACTGCTGGGTGACTCCTCCCAAACCAACCAGTTAACCAGGTGTCAACTAAGTCAAATCTGAGAGAGGAGAGATCAATTTATGATCCGTTGAAAGCACAGTGTTCTCACGGGTCGTTAAGTCCCAACGAGATTGAAATTGTGTTTGGAAAACGTTTTGGGAATGAGTGATTAGGAATAGTAACCAGATTAAGAATGATTATTTGGTGTTGGTAACTAAGAAAATGATAATTAACAAAATTCTACACTACAGGGAAACAAAATTAGGCTTGGGGAAAACCTAATACAAACAGACTAATCACGTAAATGGAAAAAGGTTAAATACGAACAATTACAAACTACAGGGGGTGAAAATGCAACTTTTACAAACTTAAAATGGAAAGAAAATTAAATTAAAAAGAAAATTATTATTTTTTATTATTTTAATATTTAAATATTAATTAATTACTAAAACTATTTAAAAAGTTAATTAAAACTAATTAAAGTTAAACTAAAAATGATTAAGATTACAAATTAAAATTATAAAATTGCAAAATTAATTTATAAAAATCTAAAATGACTTAAAAGAAATATAAAAATTGAAAATAAATATTTTTGTCTTTTTCTAAATTAAATATTAATTAATTACTAATTATACTAATTAAACTAATTTAACTAATTTAAATTACTAATAATACTAAAAATGACTTAGAAAATTATGAAATATTTTTTAAAACTAATTAACCATTACAGGAATCCTAAAAAATTCTAAAAAATTAATAAAAACTATTTTTACACTATTTTATTAATTATTTACTTAATTACTATTTAAAAACTATTTAAACTAATTTAAATGAGAATAATAGTAAATGAACAGAGAAAATTACAAATCTAATTTTTACAGAATCTAAATAATGTGTACAAGCTAGAAAAATTATAAAAATGGATCTGAGATTAAATTTAAATACTTAAACTATTTTCTTTTTGGTTTTTTAATTAAAACTATTTTAACTATTATTAATTATTATAAATGCTAAATGATAAGATAAAAATCTAAGAAAATTATTATAAATACTAAAGGTGACAGGGAACTTATGAAAATTATAAAAATGAAAATTGCTTTTTGAAAAAGCTGAGCAATAAGCCAAATGGCTTAAATAGAAGCTATCACTTTATTAAAAGTGATTATTTTTGGATTTTTCTTTTTGACAGATGATTATATGATAAAAATAACCAACTTTTGTGAAAACACTTTTTACAGAACTTAAAAATAAGCAATTTGGACTCTAAAAAGCTTAACAGATTATATTTTTGGATTTTTTAAAATGCAAAAGCTCTTAATAAGCTCTACAGTGTACAAAAGCTATGAAATAAGATGCAAACAACTTATATGAACACAAAACAAGCCAAAGTAATGAGAAAAGCACACTGGATAAGCTAAAATAAGCAATTAAGCAATTCCAATATACCACAGATACACACAGACTTGGGACAATCTTGCAGACCTTGTGGGGCCCACAGGGTTGATTGGAAGCCCAAAGTAAAAGCTGATCCGATAAGCTGAGCTTATTGGCTTTTCAAAAAGCTAAAGCTCACACTGTGGGGTCCACAGGTGAGCTTGTGGCAAGCTTATGAAAAGGCTTGTGTATACTGCTTATTCAGTATATACTGAGAGATGGGACAAAAAAGAAGCTAAGTGCAGCCCTATCAAATAAGCTTGAAAATGAAAAATAAGCACTGAACTATCAAGATTGGTTGCTTGGCTTTCCAAAAATCCAATAAACATGCACTGGGGCCCACTAATAAGCTCTATGGAAGCTTATGAAGATGGGTAAAAAGCTGTGACACAGGGGAGGTTACAGACCAAAGGGGGTACTTTAACACTGCTTATTTATAAGCAAATGAATTCCAAAATGGAATTTTCTTTTTGAAATGTTTAAACAAGAAACAAAATAACACAAATCCACAAAAACTTTGGATTTCCAATCTGTTTTAAACCTTATGGATCACAAAGGAAAACTTGCCATTTTACTGAGTATGCAATTTTGACTTTTGAGAAAACAATAAGAGTTTGACTTTTATGAACTTTGATCTTGATTTTCTTACTGATTATGTTATATTAGACTATAATAAGACTAAATTAAGCTAAAACAAACACTTGTGAACAGATTTGATGAGATTTGGAACTAAAAATCTTGACAGATTATGAGTTGAGTAGGATTAAAAGGCAATTTGACTTTCTTGCAAAAGACCACTAATTTTTATGATTGTTCTGAGCTATTGTGGTCCTAAATGACATGTACCAAGCAAGAACAACAACTCAAACACACTGGATCACAATTATGACAGCAGAACCAAACAACCTTTTAACTGCTAATTTTGAGTTTCAAAAAACAATGATGATTTAGATTAGAAACTGATTTCCATAACTTATGAAGGTTTACTTGAGCCAAACAAGCATAGAAACACAGGTTTGAATCACAATTACACAAGATTCATCACTAATGCCTATTTGGCAGTGGAATAATGGAATTTTAAGCAACAAAGAAAACAATGAACAAACACTGAGATTTTTAAGCAATAATATCCGACTAACTAAACACCTAATTAGCACAAAAGGCCACAGAGATAGATAAAAGCAGAGATAAGGCACTAGTAGCAGTAAAATGAAAATTACACTAAAAACTTGGAAATTTCTTAAACTTGAAAGTAGAGAACCTTAGGCTCTGCTTTACTAGAGTTTCTTTATTGCTCAACAATGCTCCTAAGCTTATCAGCAGATAAGCTAGGTAAAGTTCATCTTGCCCCTCCATTGTAGGTCACTTCCAAAGCTTCCACAGTCTAATGGCAAAGGTACCGCTGTGATTGTTTGTTTTCTGAATTTTTTTATCTTTTTATGTTTCTTATGATTTGACTATTAACCCTAAGTGAGCTTATGAAACAGTAACATATTAAGCTTGGGTGCCATCCATTAAAAGCCAAACACAGAATTTGAAATTGAAATTCCAAAACACACATGAACGTTAAATACTTGAGTTTTTTTGATTAAAAAGAGATCAAGATTAACATTAAAGGAACAGGATTACAAAGCTT
>LBNU01028844.1:72538-83389 GCA_014162995.1 Artemisia annua | reverse complement strand
AATAATCCAACTTTTGTGAAACACTTTTTATCAGAACTTAAAAGTAAGCAATTTGAGACTCGTTTAAGAAAGCTTTAACAGTATTTATGATTTTTTTGGATTTTTTAAATGCAATAGGCTATTATAACAGCTCTACAGTGTACAAAAGCTAGTGAAATAGAGATGCAAACATACTTCATATGTAAGCTACAAACAAGCAATAGTAATGAGAAAAGCACACTGGATATGAGGCTAAAATTAAAGCAATTAAGCAATTCCAATATATCCTACTAGATATCAATCAGACTTGGACAGATCTTGCAGGACCTTGTGGGCCCCAGGGTTGAGTTTGGAAGCCAAAGTAAAAGCTGAAATCCGGATAAGTCTGAGTTTATTTGCTTTTCAAAAGTCTAAAGCTCACACGTGTGGGGTCCACAGGTGAGCTTTGTGCAAGCTTAATGGTAAAAGGCTTGTGTTATATGGCTTATTCAGTATATACTTAGAGATTGGGACAAAGAATAAGTGCCGACCTATTCAATATAAGCTTGAAATATGAAAATAAGTCCTGATATCAAGTATTGGTTGCTTGGCTTTCCAAGAATCCAATAAACATTGCACTTTGGGGCCCACTAATTTAAGCTCCTATGGACATGCTTATGAATGATGCGTGAATACAGCTGTGACACAGTGGGATGGGTGTACAGACCAATAGTGGGGTTTACTTAACACTGCCTTATTTATAAGCAAATGAATTCCAAAATGGAATTTTTCTTTTTGAAATGTTTAAACTAGAAACATAAATAACACAAATCCCACAAAAAATTTTGGATTTCCATCTGTTTTAAACCTTATGGTCACAAAGGAAAACTTGCCATTTTATCTGAGTATTGGCAATTTTGCCTTTTGAGAAAACAATAAGAGTTGAACTTTTATTGAACTTTTGATCATTGATTTTCTGTTACTGATTATGTTATTATTCAGACTTATACATAGCTAAATTAAGCTAAAACAAACACTTGTGAACAGATTTGAATGAGATTTGGAATCTAAAATCTTGGACAGATTATGAGTTGCAGTAGGGATTTATAAAGGCAATTTGACTTTTCTTGCAAAAGACCCTAATTTTTATGTTGTTCTGAGCTATTGTGGTCTAAAGGTACATTGTACCAGCAAGAACAACAACTCAAACACACTGGATCATCAAATTATGCCAGCAGACCAAACACAGCTTTTAACTGCACTAATTTTTGAGTTTCAAACAATTGATTGATTGAGATTATGAAACTGATTTCCAATAAACTTACTGGAAGGTTTACTTGGAGCCAAAACAAGCATAAGAAAACACAGGTTTGATATCACAAATTTAACACAAGATTATCACTTAATGCTAGTTTTTGGCAGTGAAAAATGGATATTTAACAAAAACAAAGTAAAACCAATGAACAACACTGAGATTTTTAAGCAATTAATTATTTCACTTAACTAAGACTATATAATGTAACAAATAGCACTGAGAGTAGATAAAGCAGGATATAGCAACTTAGTAAGTAAATGAAATTACTACTAAAACTTGAAATTTCTTAAACGTTAAATAGAGAATCCTTAGCTCTTAGCTTTACCTAGAGTTTCTTTATGCTCAACAAGCTCCTTAAGCTTATCAGAGTAATAAGCCTAGGTAAAAGTCATCTTGCCCTCCATTGTAGGCATACTTTCCAAAGCTATCCACATGTTCTTAATGCAAAGGTACCTGTGCATTGTTGTTTCTGAATTTTTTTTATCTTTTTAATGTTTTCTTATGTTAACTATGTAATGCTAAGTGAGCCTTAATGAAACAGTTAACTAGTAAGCTTGAGCATCATTAAAGCAAATACATAATTGAAATTGAATCAAAAACACAACATGAATCTAAATACTTGAGTTTTTTTTGATTATAAAAGAGATCAATTACATTAAAGGTAACAGATTACCAAAGCTTTTTGAAAGGATTACATACTACTTAAGAACTACAATTTTAACTAATTCGATGCTACTATAAATTGGAACTAATGACTCACACAGTCTTCTACCCTTCTTCTTCCTTTTATAGCCTTCAATTAGGGTTCCTTGAATGTCTCTGAGCATTTCCCACTTGATTTCTTGACCCTTGGATCACTAAACTCAATCTTGGCCCTTCATTTGGTTTTGGTGCCAAAAATAAAATAGTGCAAATTTCACTGTTATAGCAATTGGGGGAGGTGGCATTTAATGCTGAGGTGATGTTAGGTGATGGTGGAGGTGAGTGGAAGGGGCGGTGGGATGTGATGGTGGCAAGTGGTGGTCTGCAATTTGGGAGGGAAAGGGTGAAGGGGGTGATGAGTTTGACTTGGGTCAAACAAAGGGGGCGGGGTTTATTATAACTGAAAAAGGAGGGTAATTGGTTGGAGTGGGAGTAGGCCTGGTGGGAGTTGGGCCAAGGGAAGAAAAGGGCCAAAGGGGAAAAAAAGGTTGGTCTGTTTTATGTTTGGGTTTGTTTTTGGATTTGGACTTGGGCTTTTATAATAATAAAGGTATCCGTTTGGTTTATAGCAATGTAAGCCTAAGGACTAATTGTGTATTTTCTGATTTTGAAGGGTTGATGCTGCCAACTTATCCAAAGTATTCCAAGGGTGATTTTTGTCAATTGTGAATAGTACAAGGACCATGGTGATAATTTTCCATTTTTGAACTTCCCAGGGACTAATTCTGCCATATTTGAAACTTGAGGGACCAAATGTGTAATTTCACCAAAGGATCATTTTTGCCAAAGTTTCATAATTCAAGAACCATACTTGTTATTTTCCAAAAGATTTTAATCCCAGGGGCTATTTTTGACACTTTTGCAAAGTTCAGGGACTAAACTTGTAAACTTTTGAAACTTTTCATCAAAGGACTAATTATGACAACTTGTAATTTTCTAAGGACTTTGGTTGACTTTCTTTTCAAAATTTATGCTTAGGGACTAGATTTGACAAGTTTTGAAAGTTGAGGGACTGAAACTGCCAATTGTGCAAACTTTGTTCGTTTTTCATTTGTTTTCAAACATTTTGCATCTAAAACATATAAAACACAACCCTGGGATATTTTCACTATTTTGATGCGTTATTGGGTGTTTTTGGATGTTTTGACAGTTTAGATTAGGTAAAAATGATGAGTATTTACACACTCATCACTGGGCTTTAAGTGTTGTGCTAGTGATTATATTTATGTAACATGGCTTTGTAAGATATTGTACTCAATAAAATATGGTGATCATATTTATGTAACATGGTTTTGTAAGATAGTGTACTCAATAAAACTGGTAATAAAGTCTATGCACAGTCTGTGTGTGCACTATATTCTGAAAGTGAATCAAAAATGAAATCTGGAAAACAGTGAAACCAATGATGGTTGATAGATAGCATTTTTTTGTTTTTTTCTTGTTGGAAGAGAGTAATAGGAGATGCTTTTTTTGCCTTGGTTCTCCTATTTAAGGAATGTGAAAGGTATATGTAATTTAGTAGCTAATTCTAATAATTGGTCTGAGATCTTAGTTCTGTACTGTCGCCAAGCTAGTATTCAGGACATTCAAATGGCACAACAGATGAATGCGCTCTGTAGGAGGTTAGCTGGTGCTAACCGTGAAAAAGCCAGTTTTATTCAAGAACTTGAGAGTGTTGGGAACACTTATGCTCAGAAAACGGTGGAGTATTTGAGGGAAGTTTTGGCAAAAGATGAGCAGAAGGTACTACAGATGCGTTTGATGGTGGCTGAACTGGAATTGAATGCTCGTAACAATGATGTGTTTATCATGAAACTTAAGGGTCTAATGCATTTCTAAGTATATTGCTATTATCAGGCGAGATTATATGTATGTGTTAAGTCCTAGCATAACGAATCATGGTTGATTGTAAGATATTTGTTTCAATAAAAGCTAGGGCTCATCTTATGTAACTCTATGTGTATTGTAAGATATTTGATGCAATAAAAAAGAATGAATTTTAGTTTAAGAGATGTGAACCTTACTTTTTTGTCTTTTTTGTTGCGGGTCATCTTGTTGAGCAAGTGGCTGTGTTCGTTGGGAACGTCTTTGCCTTTGATCTGTTCTGCATCTTTTTCTTGGAAAAGTGGCCGTTTCACTGTTTTTGGTTTGGTGTCTTCGGCTTTAAGTTTCCCTGACTCTTCATGAGGTGTGAGTGGCAGCACTGGTGGTGGTGTTGCTATTTTATTTGCAAACATTTAGAGAATCTATATGTACATATATTGTTAAATAAGAAAAAGTATTAGAGAAAATAGGAAAGGTGTACCTGGCTTTTGGTCTGTTGATATAGTCGTTTGGTTCTGATGATGCAATGATGGGTTTTGATGTGTGTCTTCGGATGGAGTTTGTTCATTTGTTATTGTGAGTAAAGATGCTGACGGTCCTGTTTTTTTAAAAAAGCAAGTAACATCTGTAAGTGCATACGATATTTTAATGAATAATAGTTGTGAAGTGAAAGAGGTTCACCTTCGATGGCTTGTATGGATTCAGCTGGCCTTTGATGCCTTTTTTTCTTGTCGAAAACTTGATCCAGAATAAAGCTGGTTGTGTCGGTTGTTTGGTTTAAACGAATCTGGAAAATATTCTTTTGTCCTTCGGTGTCAAAGATCTGTGATGGTATTTCTTGTTGGTCTTCTGCTTTATGCATTGCCATGAGTTCTGAGCATGCATATCCCACAACATCATCTGCTCCAGGAGTGAAGAAACTGATAGGGGCTGTTGCAGACTGATCTTTGATGAAACCTTTGAAACAATATCTGTATATGAAGAATAGGTGAATATTTTTTTTAATTTGTTTTGTAAGTTTTGTAAGGCTGTGATTTTGAATACAGTTTACCTATAAAAAGGTTTATCCTGCATTCCATGATCCAAGCAGCGGTATGCTTCATCTCGCTCAACCACTTTTCCCATACATTTGTTGCAAGATATGTAGAACCAATTGCTTCTGATATTGATGCCGGCTATTATTGCCTCAGCAGTGAATTGGACGCCCTACAAAGGTTTGGTAAATGCTAAGATAGCGGCAGAATTTTTGGCGAAAGTTTAATTTTGGATTGTAAGAAAAATACCTTGTAAGTTTGAGGTTCCACTTGTAGAAGGGTTTTAAGAGGAAATCTGTTGCGCAATTTTTCTTTTTCAGTATCTTCATACGGTGTTTTGCAGATGCGTAGTTGTGGAGTTGTTTTGCACCTCTGCGTGTATCTGTTTTATGTAAAAAAGTTAGAGCAAAAGTGTTTTATCAAGCTTTGTATATAAAGATGAAGATATTTTCATATATGGTTTAAAAAAATCTTACTGCGCTCTGGCTTGATTAATCTGTGGTATTTTCGGGTTCAGGTAACAGTCCGTTGCTGAGGTTGCTGTAAGCTGATAGTTATCTACAACGATATTATTCGAAAACATGTTAGTGTTTTGCTGTTTACAGAGAATATGCTGTCATAGTTTGATCAAATACCTCTGAATCTTTCAACACGGTAAGAGCTCACAGCAATCATAACAGGTTGTTCCAGCGTTTCGAGCCTATGCTTTTCAAAATCCTCTGCCATCCGATCCCACATCGTGAACTCGACTATGCTGCCACTGGTGACATAATTAAGACATTAGAGGAATAAAAAATTGCATCAAGTATTGTTAAAACGTATTTTTTAAAAAGTTTAGGGTTCAAAGGTTGGATACTCTAAACTTTCAATGTCAACTTTTCTATACACAGTCTCTTCTTGATTGTCTTTCCGTTTACGGACGACGTTGCCAACTGATCTGAGGTGACCCATGAAATCTGTAAATAAATAAGCATTAGCATTGGCACATTTTATTTTCTTATAAAAAGCTGATGTTAAAAAGGAGGACCTGTTAGAACCGGGTATTGGATTTTTCCTGTGGCGTCTTCTTTTGGTATTTTTGACTGCAGCTGGTTGTATGAAACGAATCTGAAGTAGTGGTGGGGTATGTTTGGCGCTGTTATAGGGTCAAATCTGGTGATCCTTCCAAATCTAAGGCTCGTTTTGTTGTCAATCGTTTGCTGGTAAGGATCGGCTGGTTCGCACATAAAGTCTGAAATTCTGTAGGTTGATCCAAGTTTGATTTTTGGGTCAAAATAGTTGATTTCTTTGACATTCATGTTCCCTTGTATTGCATTGCCCTGTAAATAGGTAGTTTTTCTAAGGTAAATTTGAGAACATAATTTTTTAGTTTTATAGGAACTGAGTTTTATCATACCTCTTTGTCTATTAAGAGTACAACAGTATCCGGTTTCCTTTTTTTTTTGGAGACATCCCGCCTTCCTTTTTTTTCCCATATGTAACTGCAATCCATTTTCTGTATGCTCTCACCTCAATGACTTTGTTATAAGAGGTTGGCCGTAAGTCAGCAATTGTTGAAATGGTTGGCAAGTTGCTGCTTTCAACGATCGCCTTTCCTGATAGATGGTTTACTTCAGTGAGTGCAGTACTGGAACCTTCTTCTGTTTCGGCTTGAGATGTTTCTGTAGTAGGAATAGTCACAGGTTTGTCCATTTCACTGAGAAGATATAAGAAATAAGAACATGTCATGAACAGAAACTGTTATGGTAAAGTGTTGTGTATAAAATTATCTGCTAACTATAGAAGAGCAAACATGAAATACCATTCGTGTTTAGAGAACACAGGCAAAGATCTGGTTATAGTTGTCTATATACTGAGGATTGAAAAATCAAATTAAAGTAGGTTAAAGTTTTGAAAGAAAGAAAAAACAAAAAAAAATATAAAAAAAAAAATAAAATAAAAACAAAAAAAAAACAAAAAAAAAAAAAAAAAAAAAAAAAAAAAAAAAAAAGGAAAAAAAAAAAAAAAAAAAAAANTTCGCCAACTCGTGTCCCATTGCATAAGCCGCCTGCGAGAGTGACATTCCTTAGAAGCATCACCGGTGGTCCCACTTTAAGCTCAAGTAAATGGGGCGGGAAGCCTGCCAAGTTGAAGCTGTTTAGATAGTCATCAGGATACAACATTTCTGTGTCAGCACGACTTTCATCAATTGGTACTGCAACATCATGGCTTGCGTATGTTGTAATTTCTCCTTCAATCATCGAGAGAACGCGTGAGTTAATAATGTCTGCAGTCTGATTTTTTGGACAGACAATCGCCTTTTGTTGGAGAGTGATTGCCGAAGATGTTTGTAGAGTACTTTTGTCATAAATGAAATCTATTAATTTAGAAACACCTTCTTCGTCATCATGTATGCAATATCTTTCTGGAATTTCAACCCATGAGGTATTTCTACCATCTTCTTCATCAGGTTCACCAATTTTCCCATCACCAATATCCAAAAGCCATGAAGCAAAGGAGCGCGCAGAACTTTGCTCTTCTAAGCTAAGACCTGATCGAAATAGCCTCATATTTTCTTTGAGTGTCATAAGAGTAAAATGTGGCCACATATGTGATCTTGCAATCGATGATGCTATGATCTCCATTTTCGGCGCACCTTTCTTGACCGGCAGCGTCTGCCTAAAATCTCCTCCTAAAACAATTGTTTTCCCGCCGAATAGCACATCTGGTGAATCAAGTATATCTCTAAGTGTTCTGTCTAATGCTTCGAAGCACCGACGATCATTCATAGGTGCTTCGTCCCGAATAATGAGTTGTGTTTCTGCCAAGAGATTTCCTATCAGAGTATTTTTTTTTAACTCTGCATAGCGACTCGTCTGTGAGGTCTAAAGGCAACTTAAACCTCGAATGTGCAGTACGGCCTGAGGGAAGGAGCAAAGAAGCTATGCCAGATGAAGCAACCGCGAGGACGATCTTACTTTCGGAACGCAGAGCACTGATAACAGTTTTCCACAAAAAAGTTTTGCCCGTACCCCCATGCCCATAGACAAATATCAATTCTTGCTTATTTGCTATGCATGCATTTATGATTAGATCATAAATTCTTTTCTGCGCATGATTGAGTTTAGGCACCGAATCATCTCTTTCTTGTGCTAGCAGCGGTCTATTATAATTTTTTTCTTCCATGAGTAGGCGATTGTTCAGCTCATCTAGTAGATTTTGTGGGGGTAGCTGCAGGCCGTAATTCTCAGCTGATTTACCACAACTGGTTAGCAATATTTCAAGCTCATATAATATTTATCCTTGTAATTCCGCATCGTTGACATAGTAATTCGGAATCCGTACTTGTTCTGAAACAATGGCTGGAATATCGTGGCCCATCTCCCTCCAAAATTTATCCCATAACTGTATGGGGTTGCTTACTTCACAATGAGTTAGAAGTTGAGCAAAAAGAAACCTGAGATCTGCCGAAGATGCTGATATACATGCTTCCTGAAGAGCCGTATCCCATTCTCTATCATCGCCAAGAAGGCTTAGAGCCTCACATGCCGCTTGATATGTAGGATAGAGGGTCTGGTTTACTTTTCGGACGTCTTTGAACCCTTTAGATCCTTTTTAATGGCACAGCAACATTCTAAAGTAGAACAGCTCACCAGAAGTTGGGTGTACATACGCTAGGCGACCAATAGAATGGCGGGCATTTTTCCTTCTTGTCCAGGCCTTGCTATCATCGTGCCAAATAAACTCTGATGGAAATTTCAGGTAGGTTAGATGATGGCCATCTGTGTTCTCAATATTGTATGTAAACCATTCTGTCAATGTCGTCATTTTCTTATCTTGCCGATTTACAATTGCTTCCAAATTGTCCCCATCTCAAAAAGTAATATGCTGCATGTTTTCAAGGTGAACTTGGAGTATCTCCACTTCTGGTTCCCGGCTATGTATCTGGAATTTCAGGATCCTCCAACAGGCTTCAGGAGGACATATGAAACGACCGTCAACAAAATTTTGGATCTCATCAACGTGTGCCTGTGATCGAATTGCTGAAGTAGATGCATCACCAATAGATCTTGTTACTTGTGAAAATATCCGGTCTGTTCCCTTTGATATATACTTAAAGAGATACTTAATAAGCATGCTCCATCCGCAGTACTCAACATTGATATGCGCTTCAAACTTCAAGCATAAAGAACGGTTATATGGTACAACATAGGAATTATCAAGCTTCATGCGATTTTTGGTTGCAAAAATGTTTCTTTGTCTTCTACGATAATGCACATGACCTTTGTCGTCAAAGAAAGTTTCGTTGTTGTATCTCTTTGGGAAATTTTTTGTGCACTTCTCACCTTCCATACATGGTGCATTCAAGTTAGCTTTTCCACAGGGTCCATGCATCATCATCTCGGAGACAATTTTGTAGGCACGTGGATCAAGCACTGGATCGGGCAACTCTACAGATATATATTGGTCAACATCTTTAGCGTCTTGTACCTTGGTTGATGAAGATACCCACAACAGTGTGTGGCAATGTGGTAATCCCCGTTTCTGGAACTCGATGGTGTACAAAACTGTATAAGAAAAAACCATGAAAGGTAAGAAAGTTAGGGTAACATTATATATTGGAATGAAAGTTTAAATTGTAAAAAATGTAAAAGATAGATAACTCCAGTGACATTCCCAAATGGTTTCCTTTGTTTAAGAAATTTGACAAAGTCTTTTAGTTTTTGCTCAAACACTCGACATATCACATCTGCCCTGTCAGATGCTGTTAAGTGAGGAAAGTCTGCCATGTATCTCCGAATTTCAGGCCAGTTCGCATTACACGTAAAAGTTATGAAAAACTGTGGATTGCCAAGCTCACGACAAATAGCCAGCGCATCCAAATAATGACTATACATATATCTTGGACCGCCGGTGAATGAAGAAGGTAAAATAATTCTTGAGCCTACCTCAGATCCATTATGATCACCTCTTGAGACTGCATCATATAGCCCTGATAAATATTCGCCACGAATATCATCTTGATGTGTCCTATAGAAATCCATCCTGTTCTGCTCTAGACAACAATAAACACCAACGACATATTGCTGGAAAAGACGGCCTGTTCGAAAGAGCAAATTATAGCTATCATGCCTCGGATGCAATTGATACGTGTAAAATGCATTCATTGAAACCCGACGCATTCTTTCATTTGGATCTGCCGATCGTGTCATCAACTTTATATGATATCCTGGTTGCCCATAAACGAAGATGAGTGGAAATTGGAGCGACATGTATGACTGATGAAGCTTGTTTATCCTCTTTGCTGGCCCATCTCTATATTCAATAATAATATCATAGTCTGATTCCGTTGTTGGACCGTGTAACACCACCAAAATATGGTACAGCGGAAGCGTACAAGTCATGGGGTGCTACTAAATTGGTATCACAACACAAGGTACAAGGAATTGTTTAACCTCAATTGTATAAAATGAATTTCATTATCAAAAGCATTGAGTTTACTTTAAATACAGGCCCATATAAGAGTTTAAGCGGTCCCAAATATATGTCGGAGTTGTCTATGACCATGCCATGCCTTGCCAAAGCCTCCAATAGTAAGCTATTGCTTCAAACCTGAAAATACATGCTAAAGTGTCAACACGAGGTTGGTGAGTTCATAGGTTTATAATAAAACAGTATAGTATTGTGAGTTCAGTAGAGAGTTTTGTGACCATTGTGTGGCTCACAATGTCATGAAAATAGTGTTTACCTTACAGTAAAATTTGAATTGTGGACCATGAGTAGAGTGTGTGATCATTACAACGAATATAATGTCACATAGTAAATTGTCTATTACGCTAGCACTAAGTTCATGCAACCAAAGCTAGACAGTTCAGTGCGCTACAATGTAGCACATAATTATTAATCAGGAGCCCATAGCGAGTGTTTAACCCAATACACTCGTAGTCCGACTTGATATACGCTCGCATTGACCCGTCTGGCCAACCGAACGAGGGGAGTCACCCCCAATAGATCTATTTATATCAATCGCGCTTCCCA
>LBNU01028844.1:47603-72168 GCA_014162995.1 Artemisia annua | reverse complement strand
CGCACTCTTCTTTGTTAATTTAGATCACAAGGTTTTATACAGGTCACAATTATTTTACAAATCTGTTTGGTATAGTTTGTAATTGTACCCAACGCACCCTTTGGTGGCCTGCTGGGCTTGACCACACAGAGGCCCGACAATATTATTCCAAATCTGGATGAGCCCAACTAATAAGACTAGTTTTTGCACCAATATAAAAAAAAGACTATCTGTATTACTTCCGTTTATGTCGTAGCAGCTAAAAAGAAGACAAGATTATTAATTATCTTATATCAACTCAACTATATTTAACGAAAAAGGAGAATAATAATGAGTAAATGTGGCCACACCGAGGCTCGAACTCGAGACCTCTAGGTGTGGTGGTGTCGCAAAGGATGGTTAACCCAAAGAACTAAAACCAAAACATTTCAGAAGGTCAGTTCCAATAACTGTTTCTATGAGCTTAACAAAGTAAAAAACAACTAGTAAAATTTGACAAGGTTGCCTGAGAGGGTAATTTGACCACAAAAGAATCACCCGCGGCTGGGTTGCAACCCACACAGACGAACAACCAACTCCAAGATTCAACCCAAAACACTTTCCTTTTCTACTTAATTTTCTTTTGAGCTTGCAACTAGTGGCAACGAGAGTGTGAAATAAAATGTACCCACTGTCGTCTCGACAGCAGGGCAAGGAGAAAGAACCAACATCAATGTATTAAAACCAAAAACCATTGTACATACTATATCATCTTCTACTATGAGCCAATACTTAGTTTTAGTTGGTTCATTTTTTGTGTTCATACATATGTTATAATACTTAGTGCCACACTTCAACAATAACAACCAGGAAGTTCATCAATTCGCATAAAAAAAATGTAAACATGAGTCGATCAACCAAAATAAGATTCACAAAAAATGAATAAAATCAAAGAATCCTTACAATACTCTGAAGAGAAGACCAAAAACAATGAATTCAATCCGATCCAAGCAGAAAACCACCACCAGTTACTCTTTGCTTCTGAATGGAGCTTTTGAGGTGTGGCCTTTCTGTGGAACGGTTGGGAATTAAATAGAGGAAAAACAAGAAAACCTTGACCAAACTTTCCTGGTATCAATCTTTGTTGATGACCAAAAGAAGCTATGGTCAAATCCATTCGCCTCTTCTTAAGTATTCTCGTGACCTCGCTTGGGGAGTGGAGAAAGGAAATAGTATCCCAACCGCTTGGTTGTCTGGACCTTGGAACGCAACACACACACAAAAAAAAGGAGAAGGGTGAAAGTGATTGTTTAATCTCTTTTTATCTCTTTGAGGATGGGAGATGTATTCGAGGAGCGCATGTGAAAGGGATTGATCTCTATTATCTGGATCTTGGGAATGATAAGTGTTGAAGAGAGAGATGGGAAAGGCGTGTATCTTTTCTCCAGGAAACGTGTGTGGAGATTTGGATAAAAAGGGAGTGAGTTTATTACTAGCATTTTATTTCATTTGTTGTCTATATTTTTCATTTTTATTTAAAATGTGAAGGGATTGGTAGTTAAGAGAAAGAAGTATGGTTGTATTTTAAACTTTTCTTTTATTACTAGTAATAAAGAGTGTGTTGTGTGTGACTCGTATCATGTTGAGTTCCGGTGTAAAGGTGGCACTCCGGTTTGGCGCGAATGCGAAAAATATAATTTCTAAGAGCGTTTTTATAAAAGTAATATAAAACACAATTATTGACTCTTGATATCAATTATTGGATTTATGCCATTACTAAAGGTAGTGTCAGTACGCGTGCGGTGTCGTTTTTAGAGAAAAATGAGATATCTTCTTGTTTTTAAGTTTTAATAATTAGTAAAAATCAGAAAATAAATAATTCACATTTTCTGATAGAAACTAATTATTCCATTAATAGTCCGAAAAATTACGGGTGGTTACAGTCTACCCTCCTTACAAGGAATCGCGTCCCGCGATTCAGTTTACGTTATCTATTGGTATCATGTTTGGGAAGGGGTGCTGGTACTTGTAACCGATTTGGGTCTAACGTGGTTGTTTAAGGGTTTCTCTCCATTTGTGGGAGAGCATTTAGGTTGTCTATTATTGGTAAGTCCTCTATTTGATGATTTGGTGAGGTACAATGATTTATGTAGTAAGTTCAATAGGGTAGCAGTCTTAGTGTTAACTTTTCGATGTTATCTCGGTGCAGGAGTGAGGTCATATAAAAATGAATTTTGAGTCTGAGTTATCTAGAACTCCTTGAGGGCAAAACTGTCGTGAGGGTGATGGTATATCAGTAGCCTAGTTCAACGCATTTACTACCAATAAGTGAACCTTATCGTAAGGAACGAATGGGGCAACTCGCACCGTGATGAAATAGTGTCAAGACTCGGTAGATTGCTATTTATAGTTTCAGGAGGTGTGAGATTCACTTCTAGGGTTTGGCTTGTTTACAAAGGAGAATATTGGTTATTCTGTTTATGAGATATTAGCATAAAATACTTTTCAAATGAGTAAATAGTTTACCAGGTGATTGCAAAATAGTTTATAAAATGGTCTGTAAAATTGTTTATAGAGTAATAGGAAAACAATTTAGTATTTGTAAAATAGTAGTTTAGTTTTGTGATTTAGTAGCAAAGCTGTTCATAGGGGAGTAAAATAGTTCGTAAGGTGTAGTAAGACTTGTAAGGTAATTGTAATATTGTTTACAAAATGCTAGCGAAACTGTTTGTTGTTTTATAGAATGGTGGTTAATGAATCGGTTTATCACAATAAATAGTTGTAACAATGATTCGTAAAAGAGTTTATAGGACATTAGGAAAACAATTCATTGATTATAAAATAGTAGCAGGGTCAAAATTTGGATTTCATGAAACAACAATAAAATATTTGATAGGATGACCGCAAAATGGTCAGTAGAATAATTGAGAATAGTTTGCATGCTAATAGCGACACATTTTATTATCTTAAAAGAGGGTAGTAAGGTAGACAACTGGTATTCTCGAGGGATACATGAAGGATTAGGTGTATGTTCCAAATATAGCGGTCCAGGTTGCTCCTTAAGGTCTTAAGGTTTCTGTTGGGCATAACATCTCTGCTGAATGGGGAGTTTGGCAAGTTCAAAGTACGACCCTGAAGGAGGGTGTTGATTGCTGCTAGCAATCAGTTGGCTGTCTCAGTAGTGTACTAAGCAAGGAAGGTACAACATCGATTGAATGTAAGGTTTGGGGTAGAGGTGACTGTAACATACCCAGATTGTGATAAAAAAAAAGTTTTCCATACTAAGGAAAAATTATTGTGCTGCCAGTGTGCTGTGTGTAGATGTGTCATGTTATGCATTGATTATGTACACATACGGAAATTTTTTGAAACTTTCAAAAACCAAGCAGAAAATCAATCTGGACATAATTCTAGTATAACTACTCTCAGTATCGCAAAATTCACCTCTGAGTCGGACATAGGTGATCAGGCTATGTCCCACTGTCCCTGGTCAAATATAGGTGATCAGTCTATATTCCACCGAGGTTCAATGAATTTTGAAATACTCAGCTTAGTTACACTAGTAATCTATCCCTTACTTAAAAGAAAATGTTTTATTATAAGGCAGCAGGCTCGGCAGGCAGGCATGTGGCGGTCATAGGTTCAAGTTTTTGTAAAAGTAGTTATAGTATAGGTTTTAAAAATACCCGGTTCTCTATAACCTAGGCTCTGATACCTATCTGTAACACCCCCAAAATATGGTACAGCGGAAGCATACAAGTCATGGGGTGCTACTAAATTGGTATCACAACACAAGGTACAAGGAATTGTTTAACCTCAATTGTATAAAATGAATTTCATTATCAAAAGCATTGAGTTTACTTTAAATACAGGCCCATATAAGAGTTTAAGCGGTCCCAAATATATGTCAGAGTTTTCTATGACCATGCCATGCCTTGCCAAAGCCTCCAATAGTAAGCTATCGCTTCAAACCTGAAAATACATGCTAAAGTGTCAACACGAGGTTGGTGAGTTCATAGGTTTATAATAAAACAGTATAGTATTGTGAGTTCAGTAGAGAGTTTTGTGACCATTGTGTGGCTCACAATGTCATGAAAATAGTGTTTACCTTACAGTAAAATTTGAATTGTGGACCATGAGTGGAGTGTGTGATCATTACAACGAATATAATGTCACATAGTAAATTGTCTATTACGCTAGCACTAAGTTCATGCAACCGAAGCTAGACAGTTCAGTGCGCTACCATATAGCACATAAATATAATAATCAGGGCCCATAGCGAGTGTTTAACCCAATACACTCGTAATCCGACTTGGTATACGGCCGCATTGACCAGTCTGGCCAACCGAACGGGGGAGTCACCCCCAATAGATCTATTTATATCAATCGCGCTTCCTAGCAGGAACTAACGGCTCATGAAAGTGGGCATAACAGTGGGTTCAGGGGCTTAGGCTAACTACGCAATAGTTTTGGAAAAATAGAAATAGTATAGTGGTCCAGAAAATGTTTTGCATGTTTCTCACCCCATAGTTGTAAAACATGTATAAGTAAAGTGGGGCTATAAACTCACATATATGATTCAATCACTTGTGTCCAAAATAAGGCAATTCAATATGCAATCAGTAAATCAATCATGCTTTCAAGTAAGAACAAGTAATGAGTTAACTATAATCAGGCATTGAGTTTAATTAAAAATGAGCATGTATTCTCCCCCAAAACAGTTATAAAACAAGTAAAAGTAGGGGTCATGAACTCACCTCAGTAAAGCAATCTGAATAGAGTAAAATAAAATAGTGTAAGTGTGCGGCACCGACACGCGACCTAGATTAGTATGGCAAGTTTAGTTTACAGTTTCAAGTTTGAGACTCGATGAAGTTTAAAAGTTTTAGAGTGTTTGTGTTATTGTTGCTTGTGTGGCAGCATTTAAGTTTAAAATAGTTTTCTAAATGTTCGTAAGTATTGGCTCTCGGAAGTGCATAATCATATAAGTATGTAATATAACAAGAGTAGCAAAAACGAATAGGTGCCCGGTTCGACAGTAACCGAAAGACGATGTACGAAGAGTAGCCCAAGTAAAAGATAGACGAAGTCGGATTATAAGAATGTCGCATAAAGTGTATATATTTATATATTATCAAATATTAGTTGATGATAAAAGTATGTAAAATTAGACTTTAAGTAATGATTTTATTAAAAGAGTATATATTAAAAATACACTTATAAGTTATAAAGAGAGGGTTTCGGAAAATCATGTCCCGTGTATTGTTTTAGTTTGTATGTGGTGACTAAGTGTCACAAAATTTTATAACCCGTTGTTGCATTATCGAAATAAATTCCGCTTAGTATGAATATTTTATTACATGAGATATGGATTAATGATTAAAAGTTACGTCTTGATTATGGTTATAGCTTTTAATATGTTTATAAAGAATGTTAGAGTAAATTTAAGGTATGTCGTAAGTAAATGAGTCGAGAACGAGCAGACGAGGAAAACAAGTAACCGTGACTCGAGAGCGATTCGGGTACACATTGTACTACGCCATTTGTTATACACCTATGTCATTTTATATCTCAATGATTTTATATATATATTTCTCAAAAATTTTATCTATGGTTGCTTTGTTAATATCATGCTCAAGCGCACTCTTCTTTGTTAATTTAGATCACAAGGTTTTATACAGGTCACAATTATTTTACAAATCTGTTTGGTATAGTTTGTAATTGTACCCAACGCACCCTTTGGTGGCCTGCTGGGCTTGACCACACAGAGGCCCGACAATATTATTCCAAATCTGGATGAGCCCAACTAATAAGACTAGTTTTTGCACCAATATAAAAAAAAGACTATCTGTATTACTTCCGTTTATGTCGTAGCAGCTAAAAAGAAGACAAGATTATTAATTCTCTTATATCAACTCAACTATATTTAACGAAAAAGGAGAATAATAATGAGTAAATGTGGCCACACCGAGGCTCGAACTCGAGACCTCTGGGTGTGGTGGTGTCGCAAAGGATGGTTAACCCAAAGAACTAAAACCAAAACATTTCAGAAGGTCAGTTCCAATAACTGTTTCTATAAGCTTAACAAAGTAAAAAACAACTAGTAAAATTTGACAAGGTTGCCTGAGAGGGTAATTTGACCACAAAAGAATCACCCGCGGCTGGGTTGCAACCCACACAGACGAACAACCAACTCCAAGATTCAACCCAAAACACTTTCCTTTTCTACTTAATTTTCTTTTGAGCTTGCAACTAGTGGCAACGAGAGTGTGAAATAAAATGTACCCACTGTCGTCTCGACAGCAGGGCAAGGAGAAAGAACCAACATCAATGTATTAAAACCAAAAACCATTGTACATACTATATCATCTTCTACTATGAGCCAATACTTAGTTTTAGTTGGTTCATTTTTTGTGTTCATACATATGTTATAATACTTAGTGCCACACTTCAACAATAACAACCAGGAAGTTCATCAATTCGCATAAAAAAAAATGTAAACATGAGTTGATCAACCAAAATAAGATTTACAACAAAATGAATAAAATCAAAGAATCTTTACAATACTCTGAAGAGAAGACCAAAAACAATGAATCCAATCCGATCCAAGCAGAAAACCACCACCAGTTACTCTTTGCTTCTGAATGGAGCTTTTGAGATGTGGCCTTTCTGTGGAACGGTTGGGAATTAAATAGAGGAAAAACAAGAAAACCTTGACCAAACTTTCCTGGTATCGATCTTTGTTGATGACCAAAAGAAGCTATGGTCAAATCCATTCGCCTCTTCTTAAGTATTCTCGTGACCTCGCTTGGGGAGTGGAGAAAGGAAATAGTATCCCAACCGCTTGGTTGTCTGGACCTTGGAACGCAAAACACAAAAAAAAAAGAAAGAGAAGGGTGAAAGTGATTGTTTAATCTCTCTTTATCTCTTTGAGGATGGGAGATGTATTCGAGGAGCACATGTGAAAGGGATTGATCTCTATTATCTGGATCTTGGGAATGATAAGTGTTGAAGAGAGAGATGGGAAAGGCGTGTATCTTTTCTCCAGGAAACGTGTGTGGAGATTTGGATAAAAAGGGAGTGAGTTTATTACTAACATTTTATTTCATTTGTTGTCTATATTTTTCATTTTTATTTAAAATGTGAAGGGATAGGTAGTTAAGAGAAAGAAGTATGATTGTATTATAAACTTTTGTTTTATTACTAGTAATAAAGAGTGTGTTGTGTGTGACTCGTATCATGTTGAGTTCCGGTGTAAAGGTGGCACTCCGGTTTGGCGCGAATGCGAAAAATGTAATTTCTGAGAGCGTTTTTATAAAAGTAATATAAAACACAATTATTGACTCTTGATATCAATTATTGGATTTATGCCATTACTAAAGGTAGTGTCGGTACGCGTGCGGTGTCATTTTTAGAGAAAAACGAGATATCTTCTTGTTTTTAAGTTTTAATCATTAGTAAAAATCAGAAAATAAATAATTCACATTCTGATAAAAACAAATTATTCCATTAATAGTCCGAAAAATTACGGGTGGTTACAGACCACTATCAATTACTATAGCTCCAATAGCCTGCGATGTAGGCAACTCATAACCACGCGCACCGTTACTATTGTAAAGCCTGACCTTAAATTCAGGGACATCATTCTCTGCACACTTATCACGTGCTGTTCTGAACACTTGTACCAGTTCATTGTGAGTATCTAAAAACTCTATGAGGCCTTCCACAATTTGTGGATCCAATGGATTTGTGACAGAATTGCTAAAGTGATTCATTCTGTTTTGTACTTCGTTCTGTGTGTCGTAGATATACAGCTGTAAGAAACATGGCTTATCGTCACCGGTAGGACAAAGCGATCCAATCTGATGGTAGATCTGGCCTGAAACTTTGAATACATATGGACCTCTTCCTTGGTTGATTGTGTTGTCGATGTTTGCACCGAATGAAGTCATCACAAACATTTGGTTGTAGGCTCTTATATGTTGCATAAAAGTAGCGTCTGAAAGAAGCTGTCTAATATAATCAGGCAGCTCTGTGTCAGATTCTATATAGACTTTACCACTTCCACAGCACAAATGATATGTAGCGTCGCGATGACCTTTCAGCCGCTCTCCATGCCAAAATGCAGCGTTGCAATAACGAAACCGCTCATTACAGTCTCCCAAATCCTCGTATAGAGGCGATTGATCTGCAAATACCAAAAAGAATGTTACCTAAAAATTCAAAGGCAATGTATACGAAGAGAAGGCAAGTCATTAAAAAAAGGATTGCTAAGCTTTACCTTCACTGTGATGAACATTAGATCGTTCACCAGTATGTTCGAAAGAACTACTCTGTGAACTATTTGTTGACAAACGTCGTCTAACAGAACGTGTGGTGACATTAGCTGGTGCTTTTCTTCTGCTACTTGCATGCAGCGGCTGAGTCAGATAACTTGTTGGTGTATTTTGTGATGGATTGGCATTATTATTAGATGCTCCTATAACAAAGGAAAAGAGAGTATATTAACTAAAATGTAGATGCAAATTTCTTGGGGTAAAGGCGTTGAAATTTGACCCCCAACAAAAGTGAAAAAAATGTTACCTAAAAATCGAAAGATAATAATGTGAATGAAAGGTAACTGATTGAAAAACGGAATAGTAAGGTTTACCTTCACTCTGATGAAAATCACATTGTTGATCACTATGTTGGAGACCAGTTGCTGCATCAGCACTTGGTCGACTCAATGTTGTGCTCCTTTGATCAATTGGCAACAGAGGATTGTTACTATTGTCTATTCCTACAACGAAGCAGAACAAAATTTATCAAGTAAAATAGATATATAAAACTAATTCTGTAAAGAAACTCATTCAATGGTACTTGAGATATCAGGGCAAACATGTATGAAAGTACCGTTTGTTGCATGAGAATCTTGGTGGTCATTATCATTATGGAGGCCATTGTTAAAACCACAGCTTGAGCTACTTGCTGAAAAACGCCGCCGAACAGAATGCGCAGTCACATTAGCTGGTGCTTTTCTCTTGTCATTTATATACAATGATTGAGTGAGATCACTTGTTGGGGCATTTAGTGGCTGACTGGCATCATTACCAGATGTTCCTGCAACAAAGGAAAAGAGAGCATATCAGTTAAAATGCAAATGCAAATTTGTTGGGGTAAAGCTGTTGAAACTTACGTGTGGTTTCATCAGAACGCGGCTGCTGACTACAACCATGAACAACATTCAATGAGCTAAGTTGTGAAGTACTTGGTGAGAAACACCTTCCATTGATCTGAGTTGTATCGTTAGCATTAATTGTAGACTGTGGACAGTCTTCAACAACAGAGTTGACACCATTGATACTGGAACATTCATTAGCATCTTGAATGGTTTTTCGCCTTTTGTGGATAACCTTATTTGCATTTTTTAAATGCCCATTAACTGTATGTCTTATTTTACATGGCATAAATATAAAATCATATCGTTTTCTAGCATTGACACTGTAACAAAAGAGAAATTCAGCAAAGATACCTGCAACATTACTTCTTTTTAGGCGTTGGCCACTAAAAAAAGTGGGCAACGATGCCGCCGTTTGGTTGGTAGGATCAGCATCACGCAAACGAAGTTCCCTTGCTGTGATGCTGTCCTTTTCTTTATTGAAATCCAAATACTCACCTGAAAGACGATGGATTGTCTGCAAACCAAAGTCTAGCATTACCGGGCCTGAATAAGCATTGTCTGAAAAAATAAATTCAATTACAACTCCATGACACAAAATCAAAAAAACAGCTACTAACCCTAAACAAACCACTTTATTAAACCATCTCATTAAATCGGTGCTCACACCTAAAAATGGAAAAGTATCTCAAAACCCTAATCTACTTACTTGGCAGAGAATACACAAATAGAATACTACTAAACTAACACAAATCATACACCAAACATCAATAACACATAAACCCAGCAAAAAACAACGACAAAAAAGCAAAAAAAAAAAAAAAAGGAAATCCAAACCTTATCACAACGCAAAGATTATTTTTTTTAGCTTTGTTATGGACACAGTGTTTGAAGATAAGGAATCCCAAAATATGGCTGAAAAAGGGGTTGGAGTACAACTCTAACACATGGATGATTTGTGAACCACAAATGTAATAAAAAAATAATTTCAGTGTTGAAATTACTGTGCATCCCCTCACAGGCAACTGTAGTTGCAAACGGGTTGAGTTCATCGGTCGGATCATCCTTCAACGACGGTGGAGTTGGGTGGCCGGAGCTCAGGTCTTCAGATCCCTCCACTCAACGCAAACTGTGAGGGAGAGACCACAGTAACGGGTTTTCATATAACCCATATTCTTCTATTGGGTCGGGACGGAGCGGGTTGGAAGAGAAAATGGGCTGGCAAGCCCAAGGATTAGTATATACGTATAATTTGCAATAATAAAATTACTATTGCCTTTGAAATTTTTACATCAACGTGTATTTTGTATTGTTTTCTCTATTAAAATTATTCAAAAAAGACTAATTTTTTACTTAGATGTACACGGCCTAAATAGAGTATTCATGTGTCAGTTTGTGACCTTTACTGACATTTGAATTTTAGAACTTTGTGAGAACATCATAGCAATCGACCTTGGTGGTGGTTTTTATTTCATATTTAATTTACTAAGAAAAGAAAATAGTTATATAGCGTTAATTATCTGTATTGTAAGTTAATTATCTGTACTATATGTATAATATTAGCCAAAAAACATATTAGTACCCTGAACTTGTCAAATTGGATCATTTAGTACCATGAACTTTAATGGTGCAAAATGATACCTCGAAGTTGGACAACTGTAATTACTACTAGCCTATACTATATTATCTCCATAATATATTATTTTTAGTTTTTGTTAAAAAAAAGTCAATTTACTAAGACCTAATGTAATATAAATGCTTTAATTTGTAGTTACACTTAGGATAATTCATATTTTTTTTTGAAAATTTAGTTAATTTAATTTTTTAATTAATTAATATTCTATTTAGTTATTGAGAATAAATATTTTGAGACAATGACAATTTAACTATTTATTTGTTCATATGCGTACGTTAAACTAAAAATTAAAAAAGCTCATATATAGTTAGTTATAACTTGATTTAAAAATTATTTGTAGCAAACATTTTATAACATAATATAAAATTATATTAACAATAATGCATTAGAAATATTTTAGAAATAAATACTATTTGTATATTCTCTGCTCTAAATAACCAATTAAAATAGTATATTAATTTAAGAAAAATAAAAAATAATTAAATATTAGGAAAAACTATATATAGCTAGCCAAAGTTTTACTATAACTTATTTATTAAAAAATACTTTAATAATTTAATTTTTAGAAAGAAAAAACATAAATTGTTGATTTGTTGAGTTAATTAGTATAGAGTAGTAGAAATTTCATTTTGTCAAGTTCAGAATACCATTCTGCACTCTTAAAAGTTCAGGGTACTAGATGATCTACTTTTTAAAGTTCGGGGTACTAATATGTGTTTTGGCATATAATATTTTGTACTATTTAGACTGTCATTTTATTTTTAGGGCCCGTTTGGTTGGTATGCTTTTAAGATAATATTTGACTTTAAGATTAAAGTCATATGTTTGGTTCATTTCCTAAAGAAAAAGTGTATCCTTCAGTCCCTCTAACATAATCCTCACCCAAAGGGTGGGTTTTGCTATTTTAGTAGGTCCCATGCTTTTGTTATATATTTGTGTGTCTACTTTTTATATTTCATAATTTATAATAAGAGTTAATTGCATTTTTGGTCCTTATGGTATGGCCAAATTGCAGGTTTGGTCCCCAAAACTTTGAAAGTGCAGTGATAGTCCTCATTTTGAAGTTTGGATTGCATTTTTGGTCCCTGATCGATGTGAAATGACCAAATTACCCTTGTATTTTCTGAAGAAGACAAATGGTATTTTAGTCATTTAACTTTATCCAAGGACCAAAAATGCAATCCAAACTTCAAAATGGGGACTATCACTGCACTTTCAAAGTTTTAAGGACCAAACCTGCAATTTGGTCATATCATAAGGACCAAAAATGCAATTAACTCTTATAATAATGAATTTTAGTCACATCTAAGTATATAAAAGTAATTAATTTCGTGGGTCCCATTTCTCATTTATTAAATTTATATTCTACCTTAAATCTACATCCTAAACCAAATCCAAATCATATCTCAAACCAATCTATACACCAAACGCACCCTTAATTTAAAGTGTTGTACATGATAATGTATAGTTATTAGTATTTAAGACAAAAATATGTATGCTTGTATAGGATAAGATAAACGAAAATGATTTATTTGTATAATTATCTTCCTAATTCAAAATGAAATTGAAATAATTGAATGTTGAAATTATGAAAATTAGACATGTGGCATTAGAAAAATAAAGAGGATGATACATCTACAAATTTTTTTACAAAAGGCTTTTTTATAAAAAGATATGGCATCTTTGGTGAAAAATTTGTGGTTGTAGCATAACTATTTTTGTATGAATAATGTTATGTCTATAAAAGATTTGTCACAAATAAAAATCATTTTAATAAACTCTCTCTAATTGTTTTTAAATTCTTATATCTATACTACTTATAAAGAGTGAATGCTCATTTTTGAAATTTTGAAATCTTGAAAACTTAAATCAATGTAGGTTTGCCTAAATAACTCCTAAGTATCCTTAACAAAATACTTTAAGATTGATCAATTAAAAACTTGACAACTTTTTAAAAATACATAATATTTTTTTTAAAGAAACACATGCTTTGTATTTAAAAAAACACATACTTTGCATTAAAGGTTGAACCAGAATTATGATTTTACAAGTATAGTTATTTATCGCTATACGTCGTCACTTTGCACGGGTATACATCTAGTTCTTAAAATTGCATGCTACATATTTGTGTGAGAGAGGTTTGTAAAAAATGTGTGAACCTAGCATCGTTAAATAAAAAATATTTGAACAAAAATATTTCAAACTTTTACTCCATTTTGACAAAAGAATTTGAATTGGTGAAGGAATACCCCGAGTTTTGCTTGTTAGGGGGTGTTTGCTTAAGCTTATTTGTTGGCTTACAAACTTATTTGATTTAAACTGATATTTTTTTTATAAGTCCAAATTTTCTGACAACTTATAAGCAAGTATAAAAGCTTATATAAACAATAAGTCTCTAAATAAGCCGTAAAAATTTGAAAATACAAGCCGAAATCAAATAAGATCTTTAGCACACAAATAAGCTTAAGCAAACTCAACAAACTCAATCCCACTGGAGTGGGTATGGAGTAGGTAGGATGTAGACAATAAGACTCCTATCCGAGGGTATAGGGACTCCTTAAAAAAGGACTTCGGCAAGTCTAGTCATTTGATTTGCTGAAACTTAAAGCTAGATCCTTTTCAATGAAACATTTTTATGGTTTGTCATCAGTACGATTTGAACTCCTCTTTTCAGTTTGGTTCCTTTGAACGATTTTCTATTTGCTATGATTCAAATTTGGTTATTTCAAAATTTGACATATAATAAACTACTAATGCGGGTATATATGAAACCGTTAAAAGTGACAAAAGATTATCTTTACAGCATAATAAAAGTTACCGACTGATGCAAAGTAGACTACATTTCATTTTTCTGGAATTTGCTACCAAATAGAAGAATTGATTTGTCTCCCGATTTCTGATATGAGTTCTTTGAGTTTCTTTATATCAAACGTGCCCGCAGTCTAAAAATCGTATTTGTTTGACGTTTACGGCTGACATCATGTTGCATGCTTCGTTTTTTAAATTAGCATTTGATGATCATAAAAAGTAAGCATTCATCATTCTTCCTATCAATCTATATACTTGTTTGTTAGATATTGTGACTTCACCTTCTAAGACTAGTTTGGTCATTTTGGTACTATATAACTTAGCTAGTGTTATAAGGGTATTTAGGTCATTTTGGTAGCATCTTAAGTAGTAAGTTTTGTATGTCGGTTTGTTCTCTATATAACATAGAGATATAGAACTTTGTAATACTATTAGACTTTGACTTCATAATTTTGGTAATAAAATACCAGCGTTTGTGTTCCCATCTTCTGATCTTGTTATGTTTCTGTTCTGAATATTTGCTGCTGGTCTTTTGCCCCATGATTATCCTTAATCCTAACAAATTGGTATCAGAGCCACTTGATCGATTGAAGCAAACTGCAACTGTTTTGGGTTTCTAATCGACATCATCTGTTTTGGTTGATTTCAAGATTCAATATCTTGATGTCATTTGGATTTGTTTCTGTTTGGTGTTTTGTTGATTCGTTCAATTTGAAGGTCTGGTTTTTGGTTTTGTGTTTGGTGGTTGTTGTCGATCAATCTTGGAAACATCAGGGTTGTTGTTTTATTATTGTTCAATTGATTTTGCTTATTCTTGTTTGATAGATTGACGGTGTTTCTTGATTGGGATTAGGGATAGTTAGAACTTGTGTTGAATCGATATCAGGTTTGTGATTTGGGATTTTCCCCTTTAATCAATCATTTGCTGTTTTGTTGTTTGTGTGAGAGATTGAAGGTGTCAGTTGTTTGAGATTTTTTGCTTGATCGACCTGATATTGCTTAGGAACGATTTTGGTTTAGAATATGTCATGGGCTTATATTGGAATTCGGGCCATAATTTTGGTACAAATAATAAGGCCATTGGAACTACCGATTGTTTTGAATTATCTATTGGGTTTGAATATGGGGGCTTTGACTAAGTGGGCTTTGAATCTAAATATGGGATTTTGGAATTGTGCCAATATTTGTTATTTCTTTGATTTCGTTTGGTAGTTGGTGACTGAATTTTGGACCAGTCTTGTTATATACAAACTTCCTTTGGAACAGATTTGGCATTGATTTGCTTGGTTTTCTGAGCGACCGTTCGTTTCGAAGTAACCTACAATTAGGTATTTGTGTTTGCTATTCGAATTTGGACTATAATTCTTATCACATAAGTGGGTCATTGGTATTATCCGTATCATATTTGGGGCATTTGAATTATCATGTTCGTCAAGTTATTCATTGACTTCAATTTATTTGATACTCGGATAATAGGTTTGAATGTTTGACCGTAATCCTTATGATATAAGTGGGACATTAGAATTTGAATTTGGTGTTTGCATTTGAAGATCGGTTTGGTGTTTGGAGACTTGATTATAATCAGGTCGTTTGAATTTTATTCAATTATTTGGAATTTGTCAGTTTGAAATTTGGATCTTCGTTTGTCGGGCTCTTTTGAAGTTTGTTGCCTGAATTTGATTTTCTGGTGAAGATCACTCGAGCCGATTTATTTGTTCGGTTAGCCACTTTGAATTTGTCAGCTAACATTTAATTGTTCGTTTTGAAGTTATCGGCATTTGCTTTGGATCGATTTTGTTTCGGATTGCTTTTGAGAATCGATCATTTGATTTGAAATTGCTAGTATCTCTAGCTCTTTGGAACTTTGAATTTGATTTGAAGCAGGTGGAGGAGTTTAACTCAGGACCTCATTTATGGTGGTGAACGTGAATATTTGGTTGCCTGCTACTCAGATTTGGATTATGCTGCGGATCTTGATGCTAGAAGATCCTTATGTTTTCACCATTGAAAATTCGGTTGTAAGTTGGAAAGCTACATTACAACCATCAGTTCCTTTGAGCAAGTTTCGTCATTATTTGGATTTGCTCAAAATTGGAGATATGGTGTTACTTAGGAGTTGAACTTAAGGTGGAGATTGTTAGATATTGTGACTTCACCTCCTAAGACTTTTTTGGTCATTTTGGTACTACATAACTTAGCTAGTGTTATAAGGGTATTTTGGTCATTTTGGTAGCATCTTAAGTAATAAGTTTTGTATGTCGGTTTGTTCTCTATATAACATAGAGATATAGAACTTTGTAATACTATTAGACTTTGACTTCATAATTTTGCTTATAAAATACCAGCGTTTGTGTTCCCATTTGTGTTCCCATCTTCTGATCTTGTTATGTTTCTATTCTGAATATTTGCTGCTGGTCTTTTGCCCCATGATTATCCTTCCCTAATCCTAACATTGTTATTTGATGAACTCAAATAAGTACATTTTATCATCATCATTTATCCTATTTATTTAGCTTGTTTTACTTTATTATGTATGAGAATCGGTGCTTTAATGTTTACTTTAGTGATTCTCAGGTAAAAACAGGTAAAAGGTGAAACTTGGCGATTTTGGACTAATTATGGAGCAAAATGAGCAAGATGTCAAAAGTCTACTGAAACCCAGAAGATGCGCCGTATCTCACTCAACAGATACGCCGCAATATTATACTTAGATGAATTCGAAGACTATTGCATGACTTTGAAGAATGCGCCGCATGGAATTATACCACGCGCCGCATATGAAACTTTGGTCAAAGAAGAAGATCAAGCTCGTTCTACTCCAGATACGCCGCATTATACAATTGACATACGGCGTATCACTATCAAGACTTCACCAGAAACAATCCAAGACAACTGAAGGACATGCGCCGCATAAAGAATCAAGTTACGCCGCATCTAAAGGCGGTGTACGAATATTCTAGAATATAATAAGCTTGGACCCCACGCGAAGTTAAGTCAATGCGCCGCATCTGTACATTACATGCGCCGCATCGAACCCTCAGACAGAAACTATAAATACCCCAAGACCTAGACGGATTTTATGTGCACCATAACCCTAAGGAGTCGAATTCAGACGAACAAGCAACACAAGACGCGCCCCAAACGAAGATATTAGAGCTGTAAGAAGGTCCTGCATGTATTCAATTCATTAAGTAGTTTTGTTTTATTGTAATAGTAATCTTTAATTCATCAGGATAGATGGCCGGTAGTATGTGAGTACGCAAGATCATATGCCCGCCTTAAAATTGCTTTCCCATCAATTAAAGTTTATATGTTTGATGTCTTTGGTGAATTTATATTAGTGCATTGATAACCTCTGTCTCTAGCTGAGCACTGCTTGGGCCGCCATACCCCTTCCTCGCCTATTTAATCCGATGTCTTTGGATAAATAGGATAGTCATAAGTAATCATTAAGGGTTTACTCGCCGATATAATGAAACCAACGAGAAAGATTTAACTATATACACTACATATAAAACTAGCAATAAAACAAGTGACAAGCTGCTTAATTATCAGGACAGGTCTTTTTATAGTCTCTATTATCTATCTGTGTACGTGTGTGCTATTCGCTGATTCATGCTCATTAGTTTAATTTACTGTTTAATCAATAACCAAACTGTGCCAGTCTCTCAGGCTGAACCCCCTTTCGTTAGATTAGGCTGTAAAACTAACTTAGGATATTAAAATACTAATTAGGATAACTAGATAATACGTTCCACTCTTAGTGATCGACACTCTGCTTACCATTATATACAAACTGACCGGGTGCACTGCTCGTTAAGTGTGTGTGTTATTGATAAGTCGGCTAAATATAAATTTAAAAGTTGAGTAGGCATTAACACTGCTAAACCGCAACGACACATCACGCGCATCATTATTCTATGTTTTTTTTCTTTTTCTAAATTGATTTAGGTATGACCGTATTAGTGATCAAGAAGGATACAGCTAGATTTTATAATGTACCATGCGCGTATTGGAAAATTTAGCAGGCATACAATGATACAAGTTCTCCCCTTAATTAATAAACTTACTTGATAAGAAAGAGTCCGTATAGCTTAGATATGTATGGGATGTCGATTTAATTAGCATAAAAATAAACTGTAAGTTTATAATATGTATGTCTGTGCATAACATGTGAATTTCAATTTTTTGATTATTGAATGTCACCAATGTCGATTACTTGGTTTGTGGAGATTTCATAAACAGTTGGAAAACTGGTTTTTGGGTTATGCAACGCATATT
This sequence comes from Artemisia annua, assembly GCA_014162995.1. Taxonomy (NCBI): domain Eukaryota; kingdom Viridiplantae; phylum Streptophyta; class Magnoliopsida; order Asterales; family Asteraceae; genus Artemisia; species Artemisia annua. The sequence continues at coordinate 54,328 of LBNU01028844.1, read as the reverse complement.
ACAATTGATGCAGTTGATGATTTTAAAATATCTTTTCTTGCATAATTCATTTAAACCTCTCTTTAATTTAAGGCTTAATTCACTGATTGATTCATGGTATCGAATATTAATGCATTAGTTAAGCTCTAAACAATGTTATAAACTTTGTTAGTTATGATGGAGCGAGAGGGTGGTTCAACATGTGATGGAATCCCTCCTTTATATGCAAAATAATATCCATGGTTTGTTTCTCAAAGCCCGGAAGAAGATGGCTAAATAGTCTATACCTTAAAAAAAAACCCCTAGGCGGAACCCTCTCTCCCTAGGCGAAAGTGGCGACTATCAAAAAATCCCAACCGACATTCTTTAATTCTTTCCCAACTGAACACCATTCATATTCTGATTACATATATATATTATTGTGTTCTTTGCGAGCGTGCATGATTAATTAAACAAAGGTTTGGTACATTTAATTAGCAACACAATCAGTCGTCCTTTTTATATTAGTAGGCGTATTCGATTCTTGGCGAGCGAGCATATTGTAATTGTAGTTCGTGTTATTGGTGCTATCCTTATAAAGCTTGTTGGAATCGATTTATCTTTTCATTGGTTTGATCAATATGGGAGCAGGTTAGGTGCTTGTGCTTTAGCGTCTAAACCCTAACGTTTCAGTTAGGGTTTATTTTATTTTGTTCGATTGGATTGTACATGCTATTTGCTGGTTGATTGGTGCTTGCGTGTGTCGATTGGGTGGATTGTTTGAGGGTTAAGAGAGATGGAAAAAGGTTTCTTCAACAAGAATGGTGCTTCTAAAGGTTCAAGTGCTGATTCGAGTTTGCCGAGTGTTAATGTTGATGCTAATGTGAACATTGATGATTTGAATGCTACTGTTGGTTTGTCGAAGGTGACTATGAGGAAACATAAGAAGCCTAAAGATGTTAATCCTAGTTCTACTCAGCCTATACTTGCATCGTCTGGTCCTATTATTACTGAATGGAGTGTGGATGATGGAGATATTGATTTATCTACGATTGTGGACAAGAATAATCAAGTGAAGCCGGTTTCACTTGATCCTTTAGTTAATGGTTCGAATGGTCCACATGGGGCTTCTAACAAGTCTCATAGTTCTGATAAGGTTGATACGAACGCACATGGGGCTGTTGGTATTGAGAAGGTTGGTGTGGATGCTTTGAAACAACCTTCTACATCGTATGCTGGTGTTACTTCTAGTGAACCTAAGAAATACATGTCTAACTTTCGTAGGCTGGAGTGTAGCAACAAATCAAATGGTGTGGATCTTTCTATACATGAAAGTGGTTGAAGAGGTGAACACAAGGTTTGAGAATACTCTGTATGGGTACTTCCTTGGCCAACGACTTGCTTTTCCTGTTGTCGATTACTATGTACGCAATGCGTGGACTAAGTTTGGTATACAGAAGGTAATGATGAATGCAAATGGGTTTATCTTTAAGTTCAATTCGAAGAAAGGTGTTGATGATGTTCTTGAAAACGGTCCTTGGTTGATTAGAAATGTACCTATTATTCTTAAATCATGGACATTGAACACCAACTTACTTAAAGAGGATTTGACCAACATCCCGGTGTGGATTAAATTCTATGATGTTCCTCTTGCTATGTTTTTTGATGATGGCCTTAGTCTTCTTGCCACATTGATAGGCACGCCCAAAAGGTTAGATGCTTTTACTAGCCACATGTGCAAGGAATCGTGGGGCCGTAGTAGTTTTGCTAGATGCATGATTGAAGTGAAGTCGGATGAGGTGCTTAGGTACAGCCTTACTATTGAGATACCTTTACTTGATGGGCCGGGTTCGACTATTGAGAAGATACGGGTTGAATACGAGTGGAAACCACCTCGTTGTGATAAATGTAAGATTTTTGGCCATACTCTGATTGAATGTACTAAAGTTGTTGTAACTGCTCATCCTACTATGCTTGTTAATGATGGTTTCAAGACGGTCAATAACAAGAAGAAGGGAAAGTAAGGTGGTCCTACTATTCCGGGTCAAGGAGGGTTTACTAAACATGTTGTGGGTAAGCAGTTTCAATATCAACCCAAAAAGACTCCTCCTGAACCTAAGAAAGTGGAAGTCACTAAGAAGAATGCTTCTGATGTGGCTAGTTCGAGTGGAACAAAGATTTATACATCTAACCAGTTTGATGCTCTTAATATGGAAGATACAGATGCTTTTGGTATTCCTTCTAATGACACAAACAAGGATGTGGATTCTGGTCGTACAATGGAAGTTAATGAAGATAAGTCTACTAAGACAGGTACTGCATCACAAGAACCCCTTGTGAGTGATTTTAAAGAGAAGGAGTCGGTTGTGGCTCCTAAAACTAGTGATTCTTGTTCTCCGCCCGCCTCTTCTACTAAGAGAGTTAACCCTTTTTCTAAGGTGGGAGAGATCGTGATTTCTGATTCTGAAGATGAGGTGGTTGCCAACCCATTTGATGAGTCTGCTAATCTATTCGGTGGTGGCCAAGAGTTTGAAGATGATTATGATGACTATGACTACGATGACTGTGCGAATCATGTTTATGATCTTCCAGGGAATTTGGATGCCTTTAATGCCATGTATGGCACCAAGCTTCAAGGTCATAGGAAGTAATTATATTCGTTATGTCCTATGTTATCATTTGAGTAGTGGTTTGTTTTCTTGTTTAGAAAATAGGAAGTATCTTGTTATGTAAGCTTTATGCCTATGTAACGGGCTGAGATATAGGATTTCACCCACATCCATTGTACTTAAACGTTTTGGTTAATATATTTACCAGGGTGCATGATTACCCCCCTTTACCCAAAAAAAAAAAAAAAAAAATAGTCTATACCTTACATGACTGAGTGTTTAACTATCAGTGTCGAATTGATGAGTTGCTTGGGAAACGTATCCGAGGGTGTTTCCATGGCTGGATGATTCTGTCCAACAACACCATGTGGTCTCTTTGGAACCTGGTAACTTGCAAGATCACTCGTCTACCCCCTTTGGTATTGAAAGATGGGGTTTGTGACGGTATCAGCCATTGTTGTTTGTCGTATCATCCTGATGATCCAAGTTCAGTTCTCTTTTTAGCAAGAGCTACAAAACCTACCTTTGTTTTTTTTCATATGTCAAACAGCTCGAGAGAATATCCGGTTATGGAAGTTTGATACATAGCCTAGCTTGTTGCGATGGAAAAGTATTTGCGTTGAATACCGCTGGTTGTATTGCTAAATTTGCCATACACGTTGACATTGTTGTTACAGATAGAGAAGTTGTGATAAAACTAATGTTATTTGGGGCAGTCCCTTTCAGTGAGACCGAATACACCTCGGATCATTCGTTTCTAAAAGGATCAGTTTCAGTATTATATTACATCAAAGTGGCGTATGACGATGAAACAAAAAACAGTTGCTCAGGTTTATTTGCATAAATTAGACATGACTAGTATAAACTTGGAAGAATTAGAAGGCCTTAAAGACTGGGACTTGTCTAATGTGATGCTCGAAGAACTAGAAGAGGAATATGTCACCAACACCTTGCACATAGCTTCTAAGAAATGGGAAGAAATGTTAGACCTCAAAGATGCTATCTTTTTTGTAGATCCTGCTCGTGACCACTCAGTATTTTACAGCCCTGCACTTGCCTCAGAGTTAGGGGGTTATATACGCATTTGTGGTGAAACCGGCAAAATGATACACTCTTGCAATGTGAAAGATAAAACAATCTCCATATCCTCTGTTCGTTAAGTGCTGCCAACAAGCCATATGTCGTTGTGGGAATGCGGTATACTTCAGTTTATTTGGTTTTTGTTTTATATACATTAAAAATGGAACTATACTCTTTAACAAGAATAGTCTTATGTATGTGTAGGTCAAACGGGTGATTACGCTGATCCTAAACTAGAAGGACAAGGGCCAGTGAGAAGTGGAAGAGAACAACCATGAAGGATGAAGTTGAGTACCTAGTGAGTCACGCCACCCCAATCTCCCCGCTTCATATGTTGGAGACGTCCATAAGGGTTTTTGTTGGTGTGCGTTTATACATGTATTTCATGCTACATGCAGCTTGTCTTTACCCTGCACCTTTGATCAAATGGAGTGATGGAATCGCATTTAAGGAGATTGCGAAATTATTCATTAGTTTCACCTGGACAGGACAACAAGAAATTATTTAGAGACAAGAAAAAGTTATGATGAACAAGTTAAAAAAAATATTCCTAACAGCATACGTTGTTAACTTTGGACCTACACTTGTGTTCTAATAACCCCTTAACACAAGTGACAAGCCATGAGATTCCATAATTTAGGTCTGGTGTGGAACTTTCTGTTTTTCATCCACTCCTACTTCCCCTGATTATATGTTTATTGTCTTTCACACAGAGGAACACTTCACATCCATTCTGTATCCGGGGAGAACCATCCTGAAGTATGAGTTTTCTTGGTGTTGCTGATCCATATAGCTTACATTTTCCAACATTTCATGGCGGAGGATCTTTATGCCTTGTGTAATGAGGGATGACTTTATGTGTTCAAAGATTTGGATTTGGGTGAAGGAGATCACTCTTTGGAGAAAGATTACAAGTTGTTGCAAATCGCAGGCACAACATTTCCTTACAGAATGCCATAAACATCTTTTACTAGTCATTGTAGGCTTGTCTGGAGAATCGGTTGAGGTATTCAAGCTGAATGATTCTACAAAAGAATGGGAGAAGTTAGAGAGTTTAGGAAGGCACATGATTTATATTTGTGGTGCGACGTGTCTCTGCATTGAAGCCAAATCTCCGCTTATGGAGAATAAGATCCACTTTGCACAATTGCATTCCGAGAACAAGAGGTTCTATTCACTCGAAACATGCAAGTATGACACATTCAATCACAATGGCAGCAAATAAATTTTTGCCAGAACAAGTTATTGTCAACTTTACGCTCATAATTGGATTGAACCAATTAAGTTGGTTGTAGCTAGATAATCTGATTGCTCATTAGCATTATCGTTATTTTGTGTTATATAACTGTTGCATCTTTTTTTTATATATTTATTTTCAAATCGCCCAGCTATATTAGTAAATTAATCCCAATTAAATTATGCTTATGATTTTGCTTTCAACTAATATCGTTTAGGTAATTCACAATACGTTTACGATCTGACTTTTCTGTCGTTCGTGTAAGTAAAAATCTTAGACGATTTTTTGTCGAGTCATTAATGTTTGATCTGCCATACATAACCTTTTTGCCTTTTCCCATACATGACCGACACCCCATATATGGTGCCATTATTGTTATGTTTGATTTTCTATACTACTCCATAGTAGTTTTTGATCATAATTTGTAGCAATTTCATGAATGTATTTGATGCTTTGTGAAATATATTTCCAGAGGGTGCTATAAAAAAAAAAGTACTCATATAGTATACTAGCATGTCACTTAGATGCATCTTCTTTTAAAATTCTCCATCTTATTTCAAATGTGTGGCTAGAAATCCTTCTCATTATTCTCATTTTAGTTTTTCTTCTCACCACCCTTTCTCGGCAATAGTATTTAAATTTTGTATACAAGTGTTGCAAGAAAGACACAAGTATTCGATTTCATTTGATGTTTGAAAATGAAAGTTGTCTGTTTGGTTTTATATATCTTCTCTAAATCTAAATATCCATAAGCCACATGAAAGTTATATATATTGTCTTCTGGTGCTGCTAGATTGCCAGAAGGCACTTCACACACCTACTACACTTGAACTGTGATTTGGATTCTTGCAAACAAAATTAAACAAAAGTGAAGGTTATAATACTGCTTTTCGAATAACACTTACCTGATCTACAAGGAAAATAATACTTATTTTTTCTAAACAGAAAGCCCATTCTAAATTTAAATAATCGATATCACACCTTGCCAGTGGCATGGTTTTTGGTCATTTTTGTATATTCATGTTTTGATCACACCATTTTCTTTAGCACCACCAGCTTGTGCCTCTTCACCATCACCAGCTTGTGCCTTTTCGCCATTTTCTTTAGCATCAACTGCTTGTACCTTTTCATCATTTAGTTTACTCTTTTTACTTCCTTCCTCTTCAGCTTTGATCCTAGCATCCTCCAAAACTTTAACTCTTGCTTCTTCTTTTGCATCTTCTAAAGACTTAATCAAGTTACTTAAGCAAGTATCGGCATTCTCTTCAACTGACTTTGGCATCAAATTTTCTGCAACATCAGCTGGAGTCATGTTGGTCTCGCCTAGCAATCGCTCAATCGTTGCAAACATGTCATGGGACTCGATATCCAAATAGTTCTTTGCAAGAAATTTAAATGTTTCAAAACAACAATACGATAGCTCGATATGTTTATCCATTCGGCCTCTTCTAATAAGAGCAGGATCAAGCATTTCAACGTGGTTTGTTGTAAACACAATTAGTCTTTCGCTACCACAAGCGGACCATAGTCCATCTATGAAGTTTAACAGCCCGGATAAACTCACTTCACTTTCTTTACTCTTCCTACCCTTTCCCTCTTCAACTTTTTTCTGAAAAGGGTCTTTCTCATCATCCTTAGTCTCGTCCTTCTTCTCCTTTCGTTGTCCGGTCAAATCAAGTGAACAATCGATATCCTCGATTACAATAAGAGACTTACTCGATGTCTCGATTAGTAGCTTCCTTAAGTCTGTGTTATCTTTCACCGAGGTTAATTCAAGGTCATATATATCATACTCGAGTAGGTTTGCCATAGCTGCAATCATACTTGACTTCCCGGTTCCT